>JAJOZX010011251.1:77500-110317 GCA_023014485.1 Bathynomus jamesi
GTACAGGAGGCGGAGCCATACACCACATTCCCATAGTCTAATTTTGATTGTACCAGGGAGACGTACAAACGGAGGAGTGTCCGCCTATCCGCGCCCCATGTAGTGTGAGACAAATGTCCCAGCAAATTCAGGGTACGTCTTGCGGTCTCGCGCAGCCTGCGAAGGTGGGGGACCCAGCTCAAACGGTTATCGAAGACCATACCCAGAAAACGCACTGATGGAACGAGGGCCAGAGGCTGACCCCCGAGTGTAAGATTAAAGGCCGGGACGGCGCCGGAGCACCGTCTCCTCGACGGAAGGAAGGTCCCACACGAAGTATTCGGAGAAGACAGCGTAAGGCCCACCGACGACGCCCAACGTTCAACCCGATTGACCGCGAGTTGGACTTGCCTCTCCACGAGGGGGGCTCGTCCCCCGGCATAGACCCAGATCGTCGGCGTAGATGGAACAACGCACCGAGGGCGGAGGGCTCCCGGTAGCGCAGACATGACCAGATTGAAGCAGGAGACGCTCAAACACACCCCTGGGCACCCCCCTCCTCCTGAACATACAGGTCAGATAGGGCCGCCCCATTACGGACGCGGAAAGTGCGACGGCAGAGGAAGTTACGAAAACGTGGGCAAAAGCCCACAAAACCAAGAGACTTCAAACGGTCCATGACAACTCCCCGACGGGTCGTGTCATAGGCCTTTTGGACGTCGAAAAAGACGGCCAGAACAAGATTCCGGCGGGAAAAGGCCTCCCGTACATCATGACCAAGGAGGAGAAGGGGGTCCAGAGTACCCGAAATCGACGAAAGCCATACTGGGTCGGGGGTATAACCCAAGCGACTCCAGTGTAAAGGAAAGTCGGACGGCCACCATCTTTTCAAGGAGCTTGCATAAGCAGCTCGTCAAGGCAATAGGCCGATAGCCCGCCACCTCCGCCGGATCCTTCCCCGGCTTAGGTATCGGGACCACAATCGCCTCCCTCCAACGGGAAGGGAACGACCCCTCAACCCACACCGGTTGAAAAGATCCAGCAAGAAGTGTAGGGCCATCGGGTGCAGGTTCCAAATAAAGTCATACGGAATGTCATCAGGGCCAGGGGCGGAAGAACGACGGGTTGCCAAGGCAGCCCGAAGTTCCCGCATCGTAAAGAGACGGTTATAGGGCTCGTTCCCAGGCGGCGGGAACGTAACATCCGACAAAGGACGATCCGCAGCTGAAGGCGAACGGGAAACCGCAGCAAAAGCCCGGCCAGCCGATCGGCCACAGCAGTAGGATCCGAAAGGAAGCCGTCCCCGTCCCGAAGGACAGGGCGACTAGCAGGGACCGGCTTCCCCTCGATACTACGTACCTTCCGCCACACAGCAGCAGAAGGGGTAGACGAGGAAATGCCGGACACAAAAGCACGCCAAGAGGCCCGACGGGCCAACTTGAGAGTCCGGCGGGCGAAAGCCTTCGCCCGCCGCATCTCAATCAAGTGGTCCGTGCGCCGGGTGCGGTGGAAGCGGCGCGTTGCCCTCTTCCTCACACACCGCCTGGTGACATGCTGGAGTCCACCACGGGACGCTACGCGTCCGCGGGTTACCGGAAGATCGAGGAATACAGTCCTCCGCGACGCCCATCACCACCCGCTCGAAGAACTCCAAGCTCTCATCCACAGAGCCAAAGCTCAAACCGAACGGGCAATGACGGAACGAGCTCTGAAGGATGGCCAGTCAGCCCGCGCAAGGCACCACCTCGGTCGAGACGAGACACCCGGTGCGGTCCGACCGGCTCAAGACAGACTGGGTAATGATCACTGCCATAAGAGTCCCCCAACACCCCACGAAAAATCGAGTAAGGCATCGAGGGACACCAAGGAGAGATCAATACAGGTAATGAACCCGTGGGTTCGTGGAAGTAGGTAGGTTCCGCGAATTGAGGCAAAAGGAAAGTTCCTCCATTAAGGAGAGCAACATACCAGCCATTAGTCGACCGGACATCTCCCCAAGCCGGGTCGCGACTGTTAAAGTCCCCGAGGAGGAGAAACGGTCGAGGCAGTTGCAACACCAACTCGCGAACCGCGTCGCGAGAAGGAGGGTCATGAGGAGGAATATAAATCGAGCAGGCAGTGTACTGGCGATCTAAAAGAGCCGCACAGCCACAGCCTGCAAGGAAGTACGAAGAGGCACACCTCGCGAGGGTAACGAATGGTGACATAAATCGCCGCACCCCGCCGGTGTGCGCTCATCCGGGGTGCAAGGGAAACCAACATAGCCAGAGAGACGAGGGAGCCCCCGCGCAGCCAGGATAGTCTCCTGGAGACAAACGCAGGAAGGCCGCTCGCTCTCCAGCAGGGAGGCAAGGTTCTCCCAGTTAGCTAAAAGCCCCCTACAGTTCCAATGCAAAATGGAACTGTAAGGGGAAGTGGCATTATAAAGGCAGAGAAAACAGAGAAATAGCCACGGACCAAGCTGAGCAGCAAACTCAACGGTCCGTAACCAGGGACGGAATCGGCTTCCCCGACTCACCCCGAACGGGGGGAGGGGCCACCGACCCGCAGCTGCTTCACCCGTAGTAGAACGAGTGGAGAAAGTGGAACAGGGAGTTCAGAGGGGAGAGGAGACGACGAGACGGGCCCAGCCGAAACCCCCGACTCCCCACCAGAGGGGGCCGGGAGAACCAGATGTTCGAGGGCTCGTCACACCAGACAAGTGCTGACGGGGGGGGGGGAAATCCACCACAGGTGGGAAAGGTAGATCCAGGAGAGAGACCCGACCACTCTCAGCAGGAGCCGAAGGGAGAGAGACTCCATGAAGAAGGGCCAGGCTCCTCTCGACCGGGTCCACCATGGGAACCGAGTCAGTAATCGAGGGTGTCATGGGGCGGTGTACCTCAACCGACACCCGGACACTAGTTGGGGCACCGGGAGGTGACGCCCACCAGCCCTCCGTATAGGGGGGGGGGTCCCGAGCGGATAGGAGCGGCGCGCCGCTTCCCCTCCGGTGAAGAAGGGGAAGCAGGGCGAGCAGTGGTCATGATCGGGTCTGGAGGACTCCGACCACGGCGACGCTTCCTCCTCCCCTTCGGGGCATCACCTTCCCCACCCGAGAGACGGTAGGCAAGGATCCAGACCCCAAGGCCGGAGAGGGAGAAGGGGCACTTGTAGGCAGGGAATCAGATGGGATGTCTGAAAGTGAGGCAGAGGGACAAGAAGGTCCCGCGGCGCCAGGAGGACCACCAACCCCCGGAACTTCCAGGGGGGGCACCACTCCGGTAGGCGCCGGGGTAGCACGGGAGGGGCCCGAGGACCCGCCGGAGCCAAGAGCCGCAGCATAGGACAACCCCCGCCGCGGCTCCCGGTCACGGACCCTATCGCGCGCCTCCCGCGCACTAAGGAATTCGGTAGTCCTTAAGGACCGCACCTCGAATTCAAACTTGAAAACGGGGCAGTCCCGAGAGGAGGAAGGGTGGGCCCCCGAGCAGTTCGAGCACCGCGGGGGCTTCGTGCATGGTAGGGTGCGCAGGCCCACCGCAGCGGACACATAGCTTACCCTCACGGCGGTACGCAGAGCTAACATGGCCAAACCGGTTGCAGCCAAAGCAGCGAACTGGGTCAGGCACATACGGTCGCACCGAAAACTCACACGACCGGCGATCACCCACGCCACAGAACACCTGGGCCGGAGGCACAAGGGAGTCAAAGGTCAGGAGCGGACGGGGTAAGAGCACCATCCCGGCGCGACGAAAAGCGGAAGACCTTCGTTACCCCCTGGGGGACAAGATCCTCCTGCAACTCGCCAACCGGGATTGACAGCAGACGGGAAGCGAAAATGGTGCCCTGACAGCTATTCAATTGCGGATGGGGAGTCACAGAAACTCTGCAACCCAAAACATCCTGCAACTGTAGAAGGGACTCAGTCACCCCCGAAGAACGGGACTTCAAAAGAAGAGACCCATCCTTCAGAGGGCGGATATCATAACGACAGGGAACCCCCACCGTCTTAAGACGCTGAAACACCCGTTCCGAGTTGCCCGGAATGGAGCCAGCGGAAGGGTGGAGAACAAGGAACCTGTCCACCGGACAGAAATTGACAGCAGAGACAGGTCCATGTGTGACGGTAACCGAGAGAGAGTGGGCGAGAGAACGACGGCCGCGAAGACCCCGCCCTACGGCCACCACGAGTCCGGCCACGAGAACCAGACGCCGCAGAGGACGAGAGGGGGCCATACGGCTTTAAGGTCAATCCAGCGGAGGCAAAGGCCGCTAAACGACCAGAAGTAGAAGTCTTATCCAAATCCAAGGACGGGCCAGAGTCGTCAACAGGAGGGGATTGAAGTTTTGAAATTGAACCCATAAACAATAGCATTACAAAAAAGACAGCCTCGGACCCAAGGCAATGCACCATCCACCGCTGCTTTCTTCAAGGCGCAGGCCCAACGTTCCGGGTAGTCCGCCCCCCAACCTGACTGTCGTTTTAAAAACAGCAGATTGGCTCTCCGGAGATTTGTCCGTTAAAGGCCTAGCAAAGACCCAATCCAGACGCAGCAGCGGTCCGGGCGCCCGTACCGTCCCCAGAGCACGGCTCAGCCACGGAGCGATGCCCCCCAGCGGGTGCACCCGATCACCCCAAGACTGCAAAATACAAACAGAGGGGGCGGGGATACTACAATTGACAGAGTCCCAAGACCGAGTCAAGACAAAAGAAATTCCGGGAGATACGGAAAAAAAGGGGAGGGAAAAAAAAAACTGCAACTAGGTAATTCTTCGCCCACACCCCGCGAGGAGTTGAGGAAACCCCAACAACCCACGATGTGTGCGAGCCCCCTCGGTCCGGCAAGCCGGAGTACCTAATCGAGGGGGTATATATATATATATATATATATATATATATATATATATATATATATATATATATATATATATATATATATATACAGTATATAAAATTAACGTTCAATGAAATGGTTCCCCATACATTTTTAATGTTTTCTATTTTAAGATAAATTATTTTTAGGGATAACTTTGAAAGATGTACACTTTCCTCCAAAAAAGAAAAAAAAAAGGTATCCAATCAAGTGAAGGTTAAATATGAAAGCAAAATAAGATTGAAAAGTTAAATTTGTCATTATTAAATAAAACAATTCGAAAATGATCGCTGTAACTCTTAAGTGAGATACTTGTGTTAAGTAACAGTTTAAATCCCAATGGGGTATGCAAGTTTAATATATTAACACACATTTACAGTATACTGCTTGCTGCATTATTCAAGCATGCTTGAAATAATTAAAAATTATACTCTAAAATATTCTCAGTTCTACACTTTAATAGAGAGATTACGTAGTTTCGTATAGTTCATGTTTTATGTTAAACATACTACGTATGGAAAACTGATGAGTGGGTAGTTGGGAGGTAACGAAAATGGTTCACTGAGTAGGTAGGTAGTTAATCTAACAATCATTAAATTCCTTTTATGTCAATAACTGGGTGGATGAAACCAATTGGTTGCTCACCAGAGTTATTCTCCACACTAGTATTTATATACTGTATGGGAGGAGCGTGCTCGGTAGTGGAGATACATTACCGCTCAACCAACCGAGAAAAAAAAACCAAGACAACGCTGGTACGAGAAGCCCCGCGAAGAGGAAAAAAAGGAAAAACGAAGAACGGGGCGAGAGGACGTACCAGCAAAGTACGCTCTCGAATGAGACAACCGGAGAAGGGAGAGACTGTAATAACTAAAAGTAAGTGACTAATATGAGTTTTAACACCAAACAGTTAAGAACATTAAATTAAGCTGGGTCAAACAAGTTAGGCCTACATTGTGACCTAAGACCCAGCATCAACTCATAGCTTAACAAAGGTGAAGGTAGATTGCCCTAACCTAATCTTGTGAGGAATCCTACTGTGGACCTCAATTTATCTGCCCGCTCTGGACCATTTCCGGAATCTCTAGGCTGACCCCTCTAGGCTAGACTTGATCTACTCTATAGTTAGACTGGAGAAATAAGGGGTGGGTTAATTGTGGACCAATTCAAACAGAGCATTTTTCGCATTGGTGGTCCGTGTGTGGGGAATTTACAAACCTTAAGCTTACTTAACAAAAATTGCAGAATTAGGCTAAATAGTCTAGCCTAAGCCTAACCTGAGCAAGCCTAATTAGGTCTACAACCTAGGGCCTAACTAGGAAACATTTACATTAAAGGAGTCTCATTCTCTTATAAGCTTAGACCTGAGTGACACATAAGTACTTGGGGGGGATTAAACCAAATTTAAACTTGACTGTTTTGTCTGTGCTCTCTCTTCTCTGGTAATTTCTTCTTGTCCTCTATTTCATTACGATCCCCAGTTAAACAATTTTGACTTAGACATGGACAGTGCAGAATTGAAAAAGTTAAAAAAGAAAAGGGGGGCAAAGTTGGGAGCTGTTACAAAGGCTGTGAACACTTTTAACAATATTACACAACCAGGTAAGAAAAATATAGAGTGTGTAATTATTAAATTAGAAATTAAAAAGGAGGAAATAATAGCCATTAATGAGAGTATTTCAGAGTTAGTTGAATCCGAAATGGCTGAAGAACAATTGATAGACCTTTACGCTGATGATGATGATCAGGTAAGCTCAATTGAACAGCAAATAAGGGAACTACGGTCTCGTTTGACTGACTTAACACCAAAAAAACCTAATTCTGATTTTAATCAAAGTAGGGCTAACCTTCAACAAAATTTAAGTGGCATGCTAAATCCTGAGTCACAAGAATTGAGGGCTCAGTTACCCATTTTGCAAATACCAACATTTGAAGGGGACACGGTACAATTCCCATCTTTCATTGACAAATTTGAGAATTTAATAGGTAATAAACCTTATATTTCAACTGTTGAAAAGTTTAGTTACTTAACTAGTTCCCTTAAAGGCCCAGCCTATAACCTGATAGCCTATTTACCAGCCGTAGGGGATTCATATGAAGTAGCTATAGATCTTTTAAAACGTAATTACGTTAATAAAGATGTGATTATATATGAATTATCTCAACAAATTTTTGAATTTGCACCCATAAAAGATAACCATAGTGATATGGAAAATTTTTATACAAATTAGAAGCTATTATAGGACAACTGGTTAGCAATGAGATAGATATTAAAACATCATCTTGGCTTATACAAAGCATAGTACTTAGGTGCCTTCCTTCGAGGGTTAAAGATAATTTAATTCTAAAGACGGGAGAAAATTATCCTAATTTAACACAAATAAGACAACACTTCCCCAATATCCTAACTAATTACAACTTGAGAGATTTTCCAACACATAAGACCCAGACTATGGATAAACCAAAGACTGTTCCCAGAGACCAACTAGCTACAGCCAAACAGACAAAACTTGATACTGTAGAATCAAATGTGACCAACTACAAAACACGAACACCTACATTACAGAACTTTAATGTAACTGCTGCCTCAACTTACACACCATATTGCAAATTTTGTGCAAGTAATGAACACAGTAGTACTGGGTGTGACAAATATTCAGATTTTAACCAAAGGGCTAAAAGATGTGAACAGTTGAACCTGTGTAAAAAGTGTACTGGCCAGGGACATTATAAGAAAGACTGTAAATCTAGGTTAAGATTCAAGTGTAAGTTTTGTAAAAGTTTACGACATGTCTCATCAATGTGTGATTCACCAAAGTGTCCAAATAATAGTACTCAAACTCAAAAGATACCTCCCCCAAACAAAGGTAATCAAGAAAATGCCACTTTCATGGGACATTCTGCTTGTTCAAACAATGTAACAAGAAACACTGAGATTCTTTTACCAACTATTACTTTGGACTTAGTGAATAGTGAGGGTAGTACCACTCCAGTGAGATGTCTTATAGACTGTTGTTCTCAACAAACATTTGTTTCAAAAAATGTAGTTAATAAATTGGGTTTGACACCAAACCCGAATGAACAAAACCTCAATATTGCGTCCTTTGTTAAGGATAACTCGGACAAAAATAGCTATAAGACAATTGACCTGGAACTACATTTAGAAAGTAAATTCAAGAAAATTGAAGCAGTTATTATTTCTAAAGTAGGACAAAACAAACTGGTTATACCCAAACTAGAACAAACCATAAATCATTTGAAAAAACACTACAAAATAGCTGATAGACATATCACTAACAACACAATAGCTAACATTGAAATGCTAATAGGGGCAGATTATATTAATCTTATTCATAAGGGCATAGTAGAGATAGGTAATGGTATAGCTTATCAGACTATATCAGGGATAGCCCCTTTGGGTGACCTATCAGAATACAACCTAGACCTAAACCAAAACAGTGCATGACCAACAAATACTATGTGCCTCAACTCAGTCCTACATAACACCTGTAAGAATAGCAACACTTTGAATAATATTATCTCAACTGAGAACATTAATTCATCATTATCAAATGAAACTTTGGATGAGGCAATTCAAACTTTATGGTTGCTAGAATCTGTGGGTATACATGACACACATCAAACTTCAGAAGATCAGTTAATGGTAGAAAGATTTGAAGACACCATTCAGTGTAAAGACAATAGTTATTTTATTGAGTTACCTTGGAAAATAAATTGTCCAACTTTAAGAGATAATCTCAAAGTAGCTAAAGGACATTTATATAAAGTAATGAAAAAACTCAAACAAGAAAATAATGTAAAAATATATAATGATGTCTTCAAAGAACAGCTACAGAAAGGCTTCATTGAAGAAGTAACAGATAACCCTTTTAAAAAAGATGGTTGTCATTATTTAACCCATAGGGGGGTTTATCGACAAGATGCCCCAACAACAAAACTCAGAGTAGTATATAATTGTAGCCTCAAAGACAGTGATAAACACAGTTTGAATGATTGCTTGATTGAGGGTCCTAATCTCATTTCTGACCTTGTGAAGATCTTACTGAGGTTCAGGTTAGACAAATATGCTGTACAAAGTGACATTTCGAAGGCATTTTTGAGAATAAATCTTAAAAATGAATATGATAAGAACCAACTTAGGTTCTTATGGTTCAAGGATCCATTTGATTTGAATAAAGGGTTCATAACCTATAGATTTAATGTTGTGTTGTTTGGAGCCAATTGCTCACCTAGCCTATTAGCATTGACAATTAAACATCATTTAAACCAGTTTAATAACTCTCTAACATTGAACTTCCTTAAGGAACATTTTTACGTAGACAATCTAATAGGCTCAACGACAACAAAATCTGAATTATCTGAAGTCTATGAACACTCTCAAACATTATGCAACAAGGTAACTTTGAACTTAGAGAGTGGATTTCAAATAATGAGGATTTAAACAAAAAGATTTTAAAAGATGATAATGGTCTTACTGAGCCATCAGACAGAGTTAAAACTTTAGGTATGAACTGGTATTTGGATGCAACTTCTAACAGTCATGATTCAATCTGTACTAAAGGTTTTAAACTTGATTAGGAAGCAAATACTAAAAGACAAATATTATCAGAGGCTTCCAAAATTTTTGATCCTATGGGTCTATTCCTGCCTTCAACAATAAAATCAAAGATTCTCCTCCAAGAAATTTGGAGGACAAATGTTGGGTGGGATGATCCAATAACAAATGAAAATCAAAAATCTTGGAAGAAGTTAGCTACTGATTTAACAAAAGTGCAGAACATTAAAATTCAAAGGTGCTGTGGGTTTAGGGATAAGCCCCAGAGGCTTCATGTGTTTGCTGATGCAAGCACACAAGCTTATGGGTGCTGTGCGTATCTTGTAAGCCCTACAGAAAGTCATCTAATTTATGCAAAAGGGAAAGTTGCACCTCTCAAACCTACCCGAACCATACCTCAATTGGAACTATTGGCTGCTACATTAGCCATTAAAACCATTTCATTGCTTAAGGATGCTTACTATGATGTGTTCATAACTAATATCCACGTCTGGCTTGACAGTCAGATTTGTCTTGCATGGATACGGAATGATAGCATTAATAGTAAGAATATCTTTGTAAGAAATAGGCTAAAAGAAATAGCTGACGCTAATGAAAGCCTACAAGTAAACTTTCACTATGTTCCAACGAAACAGAATCCAGCAGACTTTCTGACCAGAGGTTTATCCTACAAGTTGTTGAAGTCAAACAAAACTTGGTTTATGGGACCTAAGTGGCTCTGTAATACAGACCAATGGCCTGTGGAACAAGTTAACTTGACATTAAATTTAATCTTTTCAAAAGAAAAGGTTGAACCAATCACTAATTATGAAAAGTATTCTGATTTCAACAAACTTGTTAGGGTGACAGCCTACTGTTTGAGGTTTGCTCACAACTGTTTAGCTACAATTAACAAACAGCTAAATAAAAATAATCATAATATACAGAGGTTGCAACCCAATACTGGATAGGCCAAGCCCAACAAAAAGAGTACAATAAAGAGTTAGAATTCTTAACTAATGGGAAACAAACAAAAGAACCTGTACCATCAGTAGTTGTGGATCTAAACTTGTTCAGGGATGAGGAAGGCCTTCTAAGGTGTAAAGGGAGATTAGACAAATCAAAACTGTCATACAAAAGCAAAAATCCAATCCTTTTACCTAGATTTAGCTATTTGACAACATTAATAATCAGGAAAACACACAATGATGTATATCATATGGGGGTACCACAGACACTAACTACATTAAGAAAAACTTATTGGATACCCAAGGGAAGGATCACTGTTAAAACAGTCCTGAGTGAGTGTGTTACATGTAGGCGTATTCATGCTAGGCCCTATAGGAAACCAAATCCTCCTGCTTTGCCAGAGGAGAGAGTTACTCTCAACAGACCCTTTGAGACTGTAGGCATTGACTATACAGGAGCATTGACTGTAGGGGTGGGTGACACTGAACAAAAAATGTACATTGTACTGTTTACATGTGCAGCCTCACGAGCTGTTTATTTGGATGTTGTGGAGGACCTAACAGCAGAATCCTTTGTTGCTGTCTTTAAGAGATTCTGTGCACGACATTCAGTACCCAAGACAGTTTGGACTGACAATGCTACATATTTCAAAGTTGGTGAACAAGTCATCCACGACTTGTTAAGCAATGAAATCACACAATTATATATACAAAATACAAACATAAAGTGGAAGTATATTCCGGTTGCCTCTCCTTGGTATGGTTCTATCTGGGAGAGGAATATACAGACAGTAAAGAATTGCTTGAAGAAAGCAATTGGCAAAAAACAGATACACTTATTTGGGTTACTCACTCTCCTGGCTGAGATTGAGAACATCATTAACAATAGGCCACTCACTTATGTGAGTGACAACATTAATGACCCAGAACCATTAACTCCAAATCATTTGATTCGGGGAGAACAAGTTAGTCTCCTGCCGGACTACAAGATAGACTCTTCAGAAGACCCAAACTGGACTCAACGACATGATGAGCTCCAGACTAAGTTACAACATTTAACTAGAGTTAAAGCTCATTTCATTAAACAGTGGAAAACTGAGTACTTGATGGGTCTAAGGGAGAGACATAAACAAATGACTAAGAAGGATTGGTCTGACACAATTAAGGTAGGGGACCTTGTTCTCATACATGACAGTACTCCAAGACAATACTGGCCTCTGGCTAGAGTTTCAGAACTCAGACCAGGGGCAGACAGGGTAACAAGAGTGGTCAAATTAAGGACTTCAACGGGTGACACAACAAGAGACATTTCTCTTTTGTACCCTTTAGAGTCTGGACCCAAAAAATGGACTTTGGAGAACCTTCTCCACTGACAGTAACAACTGGAGACACTGAACTTCCAGTAACTATTCCTTTGACAGTAGGAGTGGTAACGCATCCTACTACAACATTGACAGACACAAGACCTCAGCGACAAACAGCATTAAAGGCGCGACTATTTTTACAACAAAAAATAGATGCTGGGGAATTGTAATTTTATCTTCTAACTTTCATTTTTCTTTTCTTATGGTAAAGACCATAGACAGTTTCATCCTAAGGATGTATATTTTCTCTTCTAATTAAATGCTACACCTTCTCCATGAGAAGGTGAGGATAGGCACTGTTAATCAGATTAACAGGCATTTACAGTTAAATAGTTAGCTAGTCTACACTCAGACAAAAATTGGTGACAATGACACCAAAATTTTTATCTCCCGGGGCCCCCAGTATATGGAAAACTGATGAGTGGGTAGTTGGGAGGTAACGAAAATGGTTCACTGAGTAGGTAGGTAGTTAATCTAACAATCATTAAATTCCTTTTATGTCAATAACTGGGTGGATGAAACCAATTGGTTGCTCACCAGAGTTATTCTCCACACTAGTATTTATATACTGTGTGGGAGGAGCGTGCTCGGTAGTGGAGATACATTACCGCTCAACCAACCGAGAAAAAAAAACCAAGACAACGCTGGTACGAGAAGCCCCGCGAAGAGGAAAAAAAGGAAAAACGAAGAACGGGGCGAGAGGACGTACCAGCAAAGTACGCTCTCGAATGAGACAACCGGAGAAGGGAGAGACTGTAATAACTAAAAGTAAGTGACTAATATGAGTTTTAACACCAAACAGTTAAGAACATTAAATTAAGCTGGGTCAAACAAGTTAGGCCTACATTGTGACCTAAGACCCAGCATCAACTCATAGCTTAACAAAGGTGAAGGTAGATTGCCCTAACCTAATCTTGTGAGGAATCCTACTGTGGACCTCAATTTATCTGCCCGCTCTGGACCATTTCCGGAATCTCTAGGCTGACCCCTCTAGGCTAGACTTGATCTACTCTATAGTTAGACTGGAGAAATAAGGGGTGGGTTAATTGTGGACCAATTCAAACAGAGCATTTTTCGCACTACGGATAACATAGCGAACAATATAAATGCATAATATTGTTGGAGCAGTTTTCGTTTAATACTGTCGTTATAATAAATTGATGAAAGGTACGTGACCAGAAATCAAACAAAAATAAATAAAATAAATAAATATGTATATAGACCTCCCTTCCTGATCCTTGCACATTTGGACCTGAGGATGTTCAGAACTTTGACTAAAGTTGGCTCTTCTTAATTAAGCGTTTAAAACTTCAACAGTGATATACGAGGACCTCCAAGAAATAAGTGTCAAAGCGACAAAAGTACAAAATGCCAGAAAAAGCAGCTAAAGTTGTATAAATTTGAGACTGCCATAACTTTTGAACTTTCAAACTGGTACAACTTTAACTGCGTTTTTCTGGCATTTTTTATTTTTGTCGCTTGGCCACTTCTTCCAAGGAGGGCCTCATATAACCTTAACAGACTTAAAACTAAACTTCATAACCTTAAACGTATTTATTAAATACTACTGTTTCATGAAGTCACAGTATGGAAACCTGTAATAACCTCAGTTTTTCTTTCGGAATATGACTGAAGATCCGCGGCAGACGTGGATCAATCACGTCATCAATGATGTATTTAAATCTCGCGATCAAATCGTCAGAATTATTGTAGTAATTATCCAGATCATTTCGTATCAAGTTGGAGAACTCGTATATATTCATGCCTTCCAAGCCCATTTCGTTAATTATCTGCGTAGAAAGTACGTTATTTCATGTAAATTGTTTTGTATCAAAGAATTTCTTTTTAAAATATCTAAATTTGATTTGGAAATATAATAAAATGATGTAAAAATATAATAAAATTTATCTCAGAGTTCATAATGACATTTTTCATGTCCAAACTCAAATGAATGTAAAGTTACGTCATAAAACGTCTCCATGCAATAAATTCAATACAAGTAGTCATAGTCTAAATAGAAACTAAGCATGCTACTGTAATAAATTTTCAAACAAAATATCTAATTCCAACTATAATGCATGTAAATCCTAATTAAACCAAATGAAGCTGGTACAGGTTATTACCTTAATCATCTCTTGTTCAATTTTCCCAATCTCAATGAAACCAATATCCTGAATTTCTTTAGCGGTAAAATTGGTCGACGTGTGAAACCTTCCAAAAAAATTTTTTTTTTCTATAAATGTTATTTGTGGTAAAAGTATTTAACCAGTTGTTAAATGTAAAGTTATTTCCTAAAAGCTTACCGAATGAGGCTGTTGTAGAACTCTTCTCCTCGGTGGATGGATGTAATTGAAATATTTTTCCTTGTTTTGTACTCATTTGAAATGTAATTCAAAAGCTTTTTGTAAGCTGGGGTTACCTGAAGCATAATCAAAAAGCTATTTAACTAGTCCGCTGATACGTGAACAAAGTAACTAACTGGAAAAAGGGTTCTTCGTGACACTTTACAGAAATATATTCATGAAATAATTCGAGGTTTACAAAAAGGCCATCATTTCTGTTTTATGCAAATTGAATTACATCGTCATTTCCTGTTGAATTTCATACATAAATTTGCTAAGCCATCAAGAGGTTATTTTCTCTTTAAATTAAGAGTTATTGTAACAGCTCCAAAAAAAAATTATAAACAACACACAATTTTGCTGTGAAGTAGGTCCACTAAATTTTAGTTTGTTGAGGGAATGCTTACATCCTGACTAATGATGGATTGGGTTCTCATTTGTATGACCGCTATTTCTTCTTTAGTTAAAGTCTCCGGGAAACCACCTCTGAAATAGTCGTAGAAAGGAGATTCCGTTGGGTTTTCGACCACAAATCTTCCTATTGATCGGTTTAGGTTTTTCTGCAAAATAGCGTCATTTATTTATTAAAGAATACAGGAAGAATTGTATGCAAGATTTTCGTGAGGGAAACTCTAACAAAAATCCTAGTACTTCAGTAAGTCATCCACTAAGTCAGGGGTGGGGAAACTTTTCAGTACCAAGGGCGAAAATCGATAACAAACACCTCCGCGGGCGTCTGGCAAATTTTAAGCTTATATACAGCGTGTCCCAAAGAAATGTATACCCACTTTGTTCGATAATACCAGCTATGAGGATAATAAATATATTACTTTTTATATGTTTTTTAATAAAGAATTTTCTCGTGAATCTAAATATGTAATTATTTTTATTAAAAATTGAAGAACAAAAAAGTTAGATGTTTAAATTATAATTATTATTTTCGAGACTTCATGTGCGATATTTTCTAATATTTTAACCGACTGTTTTGAGATACTTATTATATAAGATGTATTTTAAAAAGCTATTTGCTGGGCTGTAAATAAATAATTTTTAGTAAATAATAAATACCTAAGCGGGCGAATTGAAATTAGCTCGTGGGCGAAATTTCGCCCGCGGGCGAGGGTTTCCCCACCCCTGCAGTGACTAAGTCATCACTGTACATGCCCAAAATGACACCACATTCCAACTACTAACTTCAATTTTATCCTTGATCACTAGATGAGTTTGCCCAAAAATTAACCTTTTCTTCAAGTTATCTATTTTAAGATATTGTGACTTGAAATTACCTTCATAATTATTTAACACCACCAAATGAAATATGAACATGAAAGAAGCAAATTAAATAAACTAAGGCCGGCCGCACACAGGATCGTTTTGCGATTCACGACTGACGACTTGGGTCGTGACGATTTAAGACGTCAGTTGCAAGACGATCCTGTGTGCGGCCGGCCAAAGAGACAACACTACGTCTGAAATTCTTGATCTACAGAAATAAAGCATGTTCTGTGCTTAAGCCAAAACCTGAATCCCTCAAATCTGCGAATGCCAATGGGTAATAAGATTTCAAGGGCTTTATTCAAAATCTTGATCTTTAAAGGCTTAATGAAACGCTCCTATACTTTTAAAAAGTTAATATGTCTCATTATACACTGACTCCAACGTGCTTGTAACCTTACTTCCATTTCACCTCATTCAGTTTCGGCATTAAATTAAAATATAAGTAAATACACTTTAAATTTTTTTTTCCTTTACTACATCAGTAGTTTCGAAAGCTTTTTTTAATCTTTCTCATATTATAAATACTAGTACAGTTCCCGTCGCTTCGCTGACGGTTAGACAGGCTAAACTACAAAAAAAGAACCCAGCCGTGAAAATTTTGAGCTTCACATTGTGTCAACATTTCTGAATCTCGTATCTCCCAAAACCTCCTCACCCCCATTCATACAACTTGGGGGCTAACCCCCTCCCCCATTACCCCCACCCTCCCCGTTACCCCACCCCTCCCCATTACCACACCCATCCCCCATTACCCCCACCCTTCCGCCCACCCCAACCCTTCCCCCCACTCCCACCCTTCCCCCCACCCTCACCCTTCCCCCATTGCTAAACTAGAGAAAAGAACACAGTCATGAAAATCTTGAGCTTCACATTTCCGCCCGTAATACAATTTCTGAATTTTCTTTACAATTTCTGAATTTTTTTCTCACAATTTTTTCTCACAATTTCTGAAAGTGTGACGGACGGACAGACAGACGGACGGACAGCTCTCTTATTATAGTATAGACTAGTACAGTTCCCGTCGCTTCGCTGACGGTTAGACAGGCTAAACTACAGAAAAGAACGCAGCCGTGAAAATTTTGAGCTTCACATTGTGTCAACATTTCTGAATCTGGTATCTCCCAAAACCTCCTCACCCCCATTCATGCAACTTGGGGGGCTAACCCCCTCCCCCATTACCCCCACCCCTCCCCATTACTCCACCCATCCCCCACCCTTCCCCCATTACTGCCCGGGATAAATTTCACAAACAGACAAACAGACAGGCTAAACTACAGAAAAGAACACAGTCATGAAAATCTTGAGCTTCACTGCCGCCGTAATACAATTTCTGAATTTTTTTCTCACAATTTTTTCTCACAATTTCTGAAAGTGTGACGGACGGACGGACGGACGGACGGACGGCTCTCTTATTATAATATAGATTAAAAAAAATTATTTAGCTACCAAGGCTGGAGGTAAACAAAGGCGAAAATTTATTTTTACACTTTGAAGTACTTTCAAGTTCAGAAATGCCGCTGAAAACATTAAAAAGACTTGTACCAAGTCTAAAAATAGGTTACTCTAAATTCATTATTCGGCCAGACTTTGATATCACACCTTTTTTTTTTGTTTGTTTATAAACCCACAACACAATTGCAGAAATAAAGTTGAAATGAAAGGCACTAAAAACTTAAAAACAACTAATTACATTAAACCCTTAATCGCTATCGTTATTTCTCGGTCACACGAGAGAGTAAATTGATCAGAGTTGAGGATTAACATGTGGTAGTAGAGATAACCAAAATAAAATCATTAAAACGCCATTGGGCTAATTTAAGTTCAGTCATACGCAGTTCACTAAGTTATCGAAGAGTTTTATGTTAAAAAACTTGTTAGTCTAACTTAAACTAGTACATAAAAGCAAATAATATTTAACCTTTTTTGGACCACTGGGTCGAATATGTACCGTTTCCCATACACGCACTCATAACTTAATAACCCTACAAACACTTCGGTCGTTAAGAGGTTAAAATGATAACTGTACTAACCATAGAAATCTCATGATAAGTTATGTTGTTTTCTACTCCAGCTCTCATTAGGTCAATCATATGATCTATATGCAAGGGCAACTTTTCCAGCCTCCTCATCATGACGTCATAATCGTTGTATGTATCCAGCGACATCCATCCAAACTGCAGCTCCATATCTATTTGGGGTCCTTCCAGGTCATTTATAGGCAAGTAAAAACTGAAAATAAGATCCAAGTCGAATATTTTTTGATCACTGAAAAACTTTCAGAATCTGATTAAAAATACTATAATAAAAGATACCCCAAAAGTTGCCTATACTTTAATTAAAAAAAAAATCAAACGGCTTAAATATGAGCACGAGAAAAATAATTTTTAAAGCATTTCAAAGTTACAGCTTTCGAGAAATGTTTTGAAACTAGGCCTACAACATGTGCTGGAAACGTGCATCATCCTTTGTGATACGTAGTTGGACACATTGACCGATGTTCGCGTTCGCATAATTAAAAGTCTCTTGCCATACACCAGGGAAGAGGGTATACACTATATAGGGATCGGTCAGTGGCTTAAACAAATATCACGCGTCTCATGCAGAATGGTCACAAAGTTCCTTTGCATGAAAACAGGGGCAACATGCAGATATGCTGTAATTTCACCGCAAAGAGACTTTGTGGTCACTCTGTAGATGCCAGTTTGAACACTTCAAGGTATGTGCCACACAAATGTTTGCGTTCTGTAGCAGCAAATGTGCTCTCTACACAGTATATGTAAGGCCTCAAATACTGACTGTTTTTAAGATCCTTTTAACGAAAGCTGCAGTCCCTCCCAACCGTGCAAATCATTTTAAGCATTTTCGTAGTAGTATGACGTCAGATTATCGTCATACTTGAGCCTGATGATACCTTGATAAGAAACCCAACTAATTCTTACCCTTTTAAATCAAAATTATTAATGTAAGTCTCCAACTCGTATTTCAGCACTTTCAAGTTGATAATGTCCGTTTCATCAGTTAAAGAAGGTTCCAGTTCATTGGCTGCTGCTAGGAATTCATGGCATTTTTCAAAACGGGCCAAATATGCTGCTTCTGAAAGGTCATCCAACCTGTCATCGTACGTGTGAACGCCAACCTGGTTTATAAATTAATAATTTTAGTATTGCAAGTTGTGGTGAAAAAACAAAAAGGCAAATGAACGTCCTTTGGCGATAAAGTTTCTAAATCAAAATATCGGGAAGAAAAATCTTCAATATACGAACATTACCAAGACCAGTTCAATCATTCTCATTGTTGTACGCGCGACGTGTAAATTCAAAAAGCAATAATATGACTATACAACTTCTAAATGAATGAAAATAACGTACAACATTTTATCATCCTAATCAAAGATTCATGAGCAATTTGAGAGAGTAATTTTCACTTGTAGGGTAAACATTAAGGACTATTTTTTCACTCTTTTGTCGTTTTCCTCTATTCCTTATTATATATTTTTATATCAACATACACTCTAAGATAAAACGCTTAGTTTTATTTAATTTTCACTAATTTTCTTACATTCAAACATCATTATTCTTAACACTTCCAGATCTCTTCACACCAACTGCATTCCTGTTTTTAACATCGATGAGACCTCTACCAGAAAGAATATTGTAGTATTGACGATAAATTAACTGAGGAATGAAAAGTCTTCAAAATTGAGCAGTTTAAAAATTGCACTCTCTTTTTAGTCAATAAATTTCTTCGTTCTTTTTTACATAAAGGTTAGGTTACGCCAGTTTGGGTTCAGTAAGTTAGTTAAGTTGCACCATTTTGTGTTTCTTCCTTTGCTTAAAGAGATCGAAACATTTTTGTCGAACGTTTTGCATTGGGAGAAATTTCTTGGGGTCCCACGGACTTCATCCATATATCATGCAAAATTTCCGTCGCATGGAGTACATGGAACATTTTGTGAGGCAAAACATATTTACCGAGAGACCAACTTCTCGGGGATATATATATATATATATATATATATATATATATATATATATATATATATATATATATATATATATACAGGGTGTTTCAGGAGGAAAGGTCATTACTTCAGGAGGTGATAGTATCGGTCATTGTGAGAAAAAAGTTCATATGAACATGTGTCTAATTCTGAATGGTTACGAAGATTGAGCTGTTTGAATCTGATGCGCGCGCAGCTCTCCCTCCCCCTTCCCTCCCCTATAACCTTGAACCATTTAAGCTGTAATGTAAGCATGTAACATAAGCCACTCGACAGCTGACTGTTGCGAGTGACATTGTTTGGTGTTTGAAACAGTGTTAAGAATGCCATACACCTTCACACATGCCGAATATGCAGATATGGTTTTTGCGATGGAAGTGCAACAGCTACTGTTGCAGAATACCGTCGACGGTTTCCGAACCGCAGAATTCCGGATCGAAGTGTTTACCAGGGTTTTCAACACATTGCGTGAGATTGGTACACATCCCAGCGCTCATGTTTCATCTGAACGTGAAGGTCAACAAGATGTGGATGAAGTGGAAAACATTCTTCAGTTGGTAGAGCGTAGTCCTACTACTAGCTCACGAAGAATTTCTACACGTCTCGGTGTACCACACACAAGAGTATGGCGAACATTACGTGAGGAAGGCTTGCATCCATATCATGTACAGCATGTACAACACCTTCAACCAGGAGACGCTGCCATGTGACTGGAATTTTGTCATTGGGTAAATGCTAATCGCCGATTGCTTCGATTAATACTGTTCACCGATGAAGCTACTTTCACCCGTGACGGTATCAACAACACTCGTAACTCTCATCGGTGGCCAGACGAAAATCCAAATGCCACTGTGGAAACAAATTTTCAACATCGCTTCTCTGCCAATGTGTGGTGCGGTATCATCGATGATCAGCTGATTGGCCCTGTTACTTTAGAGAATCGTCTTACAGGACAAAGTTATCTAGAATTTCTGCAAAATGAATTGCCAGGACTATTGGAGGATATTCCTTTGGCTACACGCGCTGGTATGTTCTTTCAGCATGACGGAGCTCCTCCACATTCTACCCGTCTGATGATGCAATACCTAAATCAAACTTCCCCTGGTCGATGGATCGGCCGCGGTGGTCCCATTCAATGGCCACCAAGGTCTCCAGACCTCTCTCCGTTAGATTATTGTTTGTGGGGGTGGATGAAAAGTCAAATTTACAAAAGAAAGGTAGATACACGAGACGAATTGCTCGCGCGCATTTTGGATGCTGCTGCCCGCATAAAGGAACGTCAAGATCAACTCAGACGAACAACACGCGATCTTCGCACACGAGTTGCAAAGTGCATTGAGGTTGACGGTGGGATTTTCGAAAACGTATTGTAAACTAACAAATTTGTCATTTCTGTATCTGATACAATTCAAAATGCCAATGTTTAAACATTAAATGTTAGAAACAGTAATTGGTTTCTCTTTCTTGATTACCATTAACAATGCTTTTGTGTTTGTAGATTCAAACAGCTCTATCTCCGTAACCATTCAGAATTAGACACATGTTCATATGAACTTTTTTTCTCACAATGACCGATACTATCACCTCCCGAAGTATTGACCTTTCCTCCTGAAGCACCCTGTATATATACACACCGGGTGGTCCATAATTCAGGAACCATAGGAATAATTGTATTTTTTTCTAATAATTCTTGTACTTTCTAAGTGTTTTTTCCTTTATTTTCTTTTTGATGAATTACCTGGATGACATACCGATAAACAAACGACATGGCATGTTTTTTCAGCAAGAAGGTGCACCTCCTCATTTTGCCATGCAAGTTCGCAAATACCTTGATAAAACGTTCCCCAACAGATGGATTGGCCGAAGAGGTCCTATCGAATGGCCACCCAGGTCACCAGATATCACTCCACTCGATTTTTTTTCATCAAAAAGAAAATAAAGAAAAAAACATCATTAGAAAGTACAAGAATTATTAGAAAAAAATAGAATTCTTCCTATGGTTCCTGAATTATGGGCCACCCGGTATATATAATTTTTCAAACCTCACTTTCACGTTCTAAGCAACCAGTTCCCTCTCTCTCACCTAGTCAACTTCCTTGTTCTAATATAAATTCCTCTCTAATCTTTTTCAGCTTTGTTCGCCTGATGAAAACTACAGTGGTGGTTGAAAGCGCGCGTTTCTATAAGCACAATCTTTTCTTATGTGGCTTTTGTTTACAAATGAACAAATTCCAGAGGTTGAAATTTTCAATTTTTAATATTTGAAGTTGCCATCAAGTCAACAGCAAAAACCTGGGACAACACTTAGGCCAGACAAATACGGCCCATTGCACTAACTCCCGGATTATCACCAGCAATGCCACTTTTAAAAATAATTTTCCTAGGCCCAGGGCACAAAAAAGACGGAGCCTCCCCACCCCATCTTCTTCAACACAAAACTAAGCAATTGTACAAACAAATACAGAATTGTACACCAAGAATACAATTCGTAGAGGCAAAATTAGTTACTTATTCAAAGGAATTTTCTTCAGTAGATCTTGTCAGACTGACATCAGCGACAGAAAGTTCAACCTTTCTTCAACTTGAACTTGACACTTTTGCAAACTGTAATCTAGTCTCTTCATTTCTTCCAGTTACCTTGTCTTTGCTTTCCGTTTGGAAACCACTTTCAGATTTCCATGAACTCGCCGCAGTTTTCAAAACACCCTTTTGCAAAACCAAATCTAAAGAGATCTCTCCACTTCCGAGGACACGATTTTGGGCTTGATGTTGTTTACCTGTTGGCTGTAATAACAGTGTACCTAAAACAAGTCTTGAGATAGTTTCACTTCGATACCCCAATTGAATCCCAATGTAGATGAACACAAATGTTTAACGTGCGGAAAAACCAACTTAGGCTCATTCCTAACACAAATTGATCTTGCTTATGTCCTCTTCACTCCTATGTGGAGCATACGGCGTCAACCGTGCTTCGCCATCGGGTACGGTTGGCTGCTTGGGCTTTAACTTCTGGCCAGGTTCTTCCAATTCTCTTAATTTCAGTCAGTCAGGATCTCCCCCCAAGTCATCACCAGTCTACCCTTCTTCCTTCTTCCTTGCGGATTCCATTCCAAAGCCGTCTTAGCTATTTCTCCCTCTTCTCTCCTCAAAGCATGTCCAACCCATCTCCACTTCCTTCTCCTAATTTGTTCTTCTATCCTTTCCTGATTTGTGATCTGCCATAGTCTTTCATTTGAAATTCTATCTGGCCATTTAATTCCCATAATCCTTCTCAGACATCGATTCACAAATACTTGCACCTTCTTCGTCAGCTCTTTTGTTACCTTCCATGATTCACTACCATACAGTGCGACTGATTTAACATTACTGTTAAATATTCTTATCTTAACTCTCCTCGACAACTGGTTTGATCTCCATGTTGGGTTTACTAGCGCAAAAGCACCTGCAGCCTTAGTCAACCTACCACATCAGAAAAGTAAAATAATCATTAAAGCGTGGTTTAATCTTATAACTTACTGAAGTTGCAAACTCCGGCATATCCCATATCCTCCAGTTCCAGAACGCATCAAAAAGTTCCTTTGGGTCTTTAAACTGCGGTAATGACGACGACTTCGCATAATTCAGACCTTTGAAAAGAAGAAAAGTTACAGACAAATAGAGAGACGAAAATCTAGGTTGCCCAAAAAAGAAAGAAGCCAGAAAAGATAGAGAAAAAAGAGCGAGTAACTGAAAATAAAGGACTGAAAACTTGCATTCTGTTTACACTTATAAATATGTATTTAAACTCTCACACAGAATAGTAGTAGTAGTAGTAGTAGTAGTAGTAGTAGTAGTAGTACAGAACTGACAATGCTATACTTCCTCAAGCAACTGCTGACAGGAGATAATGGTAAAAGGAGAACTGAAGGAAAATGGGCATTAAAGAAAAATAAAATCTTCAATTTTCCTACAATTTGGTATATGGCATTGTTTAAACCAGTGGTTCCCAACCTTCTTTTGCTGGACCCTAAATTGGCCACCAACAGGACCTCCCGACCCTCAAGCTTATGATAAAATTTAAATATGTGTATAAATATAAACTGAATTAAGAAATAGTGAATATCGTGACCCTTCGCGACCCTACTTAACCCTACTGATTTGGATCGCGACCCGAGGTTGTGAACTGCTGGTTTAAACTAACAAATTCAAAACAAAATTGTAGCTCAATCGAAGTAATGGTTAAAAAATTATGGACCCCCTATTCTAGAGGGTTCCGCATACTACTAAATTTCAAATTGTCATATCATAATCCCTAATTCAGATAAAAGAAGGATTCAGAAAGCACCTGAAAAGCAATTTCCCAGAGAATAAATCATTATAAGCACAAAAAACACCTAGAATCAATGAATGAAGAGTTACATATCATTTTCTAATTTTGGGGGAACTTCCTCCTTCATATAAATGATTATCAAATTAGCTCCTTGACCCCTTCAAGCAGTCCAAATAATTATTATTTTCCACATAAAGATGATATTTGCTGGATAAGAAAGGACATATTTTATGCCATATCAAGTCCAAATAGCCAGACTGGCATTAAAATTATTTACTCTTTCCATCCAGAGGAAATCATAGTAGTGTAGCCCTTGGGTGAACTTAAAATAATGCCTGGACTTCTCAGTTTATGTTAAATCATGTCTTTTTGTAAGTTTTGTTAAACTGTACTTATAATTGTGAATAAAGTTCTTCATTGGATACGAATAGATTTTTTCATTTCCCTACTAATGTAAGCTACAGGTATCTTTACGTATGTATGATAAATATGAAAAATGAAATGTTACGATTTTTCAGTGAAGTGAGCATCATTTAAATCTAAAAACACTACCTTTAGATGCTAAAAGAGTTTTCTCCCCACATTCCATTGATGGAGAGAAAATTGAAGTTCAATTTCATTCAAAGAAAAAAATAATTTTTCATTTATATCAGGGGTGAAGGTGTCCCAAAATGAAAAAATTACCTAACTTTTTATTCAATGATTTTTGAGTGTTTTTCGTGCATCGTACATACAAACAGCGTATTGTGAGGGGGAAAAGAACACTAATAATAGCATGCATAACGTACAGAAAAATGTAAAAGAATGAAGTACAAAGGTTATTCTTTAGGAAATTTCCTTTTAGATGCACACTGAATCATTCTTTTATCTGAATTAAGGACTGAGATTTAACAATTTGAAATTTAGTAGTATGCGGAACACCCCCAAAATAGTGTGTGTGTAGGGGGGGGGGACATAATTTTCTTTACCATAACTCCGATTGAGCTATAATTTTATATTTTGAGTTTGTTGGTTTAAACAAGCGGTATCTAACCTTTTCTGCACTGTTACCCCTTGAGCTCGCCAACAAAACCCAAATTACCTCCTCCCCTTTTTAAATGGCAAATATGAGAAAAGGAAAATTAGGAAAGAACAACACTTTTAGTGGAACCATAACTCAGCTCTTTTTTTTTTTTTTTTGAACAGTTGCGCCAGCTCGTTATCCCTCCCCCCGGGGGTAATTACCCGCGGGTTAAATACCAATGGTTTAGAGTTTAGACAATGCCATATACCAAATTATAGGAAAATTGATGATGGTGTGGTGTCATGCGCTGCATGAAAAATAAGAAAAACCATAATGAAAGGAATTTAAAAGTTTGTACACCATGCGTGTATTTCTCTTGTACATAATTATTTATTAAAGGACACTGAAAAATAAAGGTTATCATGAACGCCAGAGATGGGCAGTATTTAAATACATATGCATTTAAATATGTATTTAAATACATTTGTATTGTAATACTTGCATTTATAAATACTTTTTTCGGTGTGTATTTAAATACTTTGAAAGAGTATTTGTTATTTGAAAATACATATTTTTAAATACATTTCGCAAATACATTTCTTAGCCTCAACTGTCAGATAACAATTTGCGCCCTGAAACAAAATACAAAATCTTTCTAATCATCTAAGCCACCTGACCCAATCGTTACTAGATGGGCCAGTTGGTTGAATGCAACGTTTTATTACGCAAGGCATCTTCCAAAAGTAAGACAGATTGTGGAAGGATTCGAGGACAACGGGATCCTCGTTAAAAGAGCGAAAGCTGGCGTCAAATCAGATGGGTTAGGTTTTCAGCTCTTACAGTTGCAAGAACAGTACTCTTCATTATGTTCTCTTTTAGAAAAAATGGAGAGCACAGATTTTACTATCAAAGAAGCATACGAAGCGGTCAATACCATATATTTTGGAGAAGATTATGTTAATATAAAAAACTATATCAAAAAGCGCTTGCAAACAAATGATATCAAGGATATAATTTTGATGACCAGGAATGCTATATCTCCATTATACGTTCTACTAAAAAACTGTCAACCTACCTCAGCATCAGTCTAAAGAAGTTTTTCGATTCTTCGAAAACTCCTAGCCAAAGACAAACTTCAAATCCGAAAATGTTAAAAACTATATTGCGGTGTGGTATAATGCAGCTGTGGAATAATTGTATTGAAAGATGTTAACTGACTGCATGTGGAGTGTTGTATAATATATTAGTTTTATGTATCAATCTATAAATAGATTATACAACTTATCACTAAAATTACACAACTAATAGTTTGTAATCACGAAAATTGCTTTACAATAAGTTAAATTAGACAATTTAATGGTACATATTTATTAGGTCAATAAAGTCAATTTTGGAGGAAAATAAAGTCAATTTTGTTTATAGGTCAATAAAAAATTGCCCTACTTATGAGTCATGCATATATGTTTATAAAGTCTAATAGATGATAATATCAATAAACTAATGTTACCAAGAGATAAGTTTTAGAAAAAATTCTGGCATGATATAGTTGGATAAGTATTTAAAAATGTATTTGAAATGTGTTTAAATACATTTTCGATGTAATGTATTTAGTATTTAAATACATTTTGAAAATATGTAATGTATTTGGTATTTAAATACTTTAAGGAAGTAATGTATTTAGTATTTAATTACATTTAAAGTATTTTGTGCCCATCTCTGATGAACGCTAACACTACATAATTTCATTGACACTGTGCATTTCTTTTAAGGATGTTTTACAAGTTGTATGGAATTGAAGGAATAATGTCAAAGTTGGTCAAATACCTTTGAAATGTTCAGTGCTATGGCATCGGTTTCACCATAGTTGTTAATAATCTGGTGTATTGTATTTGTATTAGTGGTGGACCGGATATCCACATCCACAGATATCCGCATCCGCACTTCTGACTGCGGATGTTACCTCTAATAAATTATGCAATTTACAATTAAATTAGCTTGTAAAGTAGCTTATAAGGCCCAGTCATGCACATTTCATGTAAAGTATTAATTATTAATGAACAAAATTGAATGAAACTTGTTTCATTGAATTTTCTGTGGCTGAAACTCTTGAGAAAGTTATTATTTTTATCATAATGAAAACATTAATATTAATTTTAATTCTTATGCATTGCCTGCCATAATAGTACTATCACGAAATTTGAAAAATTATGTCATATATTCATAATTCTATATTATATTGATAGATTAAATATTCGCATCCGCATCCGCAGATGTTGAAAAACTGACATCCGGTCCACCACTATTTTGTATGCGTCAGGAAAAAGAGAAGATCAGCACCGAAAAGTTTTTGTCGGTGTTCGAGGATTTGGGTGTTAATGACTGTTTCAAATGTCTTGCTGACAACAGATATCAGGGAAACAGGCCTTCATTAATCTGAAGGATGTGAGTGATTGACTATTTTGGAAGAAAGTGAATCCCGGCATCCTTCCATGACGAGAGGTACGTATAAGTACGAAGAGATAAGCAAACGAGTTTGGGTAGAACACTCAAAAACTTTAATTAAGCAAAATTTTCTTTGGATTTTAGACAAACAATGTACTGTGTCCCAAATTATCAGGCACAGAGAGTAAAATAATAGGCCTATATGGTTTCGTTTGTGCAAGTCAAATGCGGGGAAAAGAATAAAATCATACAAAAAGGTCTTGACAATGTGGAAAAAGGTATATTTAATAACTCAGGCGAAGAAAGGAAAGCATCGTACACACAAACCGTACTGTGAGAGGGAAGAAAATACTAGTAATATCATGCATAACGTACAGAAAAATAAGAAAAATGTAAAAGAATGAAGTACAAATGTTAATCTAAATGGAGAAATACAAATGCATAATAGTATCAACAATGAAAACACGAGGCTCAACGTAACTAATATGAATGAGGAATGAGGATAATAAGGATGTCATTCACATACAAACGAAAATTGAAACTTAAAACTGCAATAGTGAAAACAGAAAATAAAACCACCTCGAAGTACAGAGGCGATACTAAAAACTCAACAGAAACTCAATTTCACAAAGTCAATAAGAAATCGGTTCAAACCGGTTTGACTGCCCATAGTTTTGCGTCGCGGTTATACAAAACAGACACATGCCTAAGTGGATTATTCTTATCTTGGTGAAAGGAATTCAAATTGTGAAGTGATACACCATTTACCAGAATGTAGTTGAAGTTCCTCGTCGGGGCCAAAAGCATTATGGTCGGACTACCCCAACACTTAAGTACATTTTGAACATTGTTTAGAAGTTTGACGAACCGGAAGTGTCACAATGCACTCAGGACCAGATAACCAGGTCTACTAGAACTGATGAGAAATGAGAACGTATTCTTGCCACTCTTTAAACAAGTCCAGAAAAGTTATCAAGAGCAGCTTCTCTGAAGTTGAGTCTGGCTACATTCAATATTTGACGTATGATAAAGGATGTGGGACTGAAGTCCCATCACTCGCACTTGCTTCATGCCTTGAGCGATTATGACCCCTATCAACGCTGTGACTTTGCCAAATTCTTCCTGAACTTAGTACCTGACGATTCTTCTTTACCTGACCGAATTATTTGGATCGATGAAGCCACGTTCAAGTTGAATGGATACATAAACCTACACAACTGCCTTTATTATGCTGTTAAGAATCCTTATGCCGCAACAACACAAGAGCTAAATGATCCGGAAGGTAGTGTATGAATTGGAATTTGGTCTGGATACATCATCGCACTGTTCTTTCGTGACACCGTCATTGCAGAAGGCTATTTTAAAAAACTGAATGACTAAACCATTTTCACCATGATACTCCAAATGAATATTGAGGAAATCTTCATGCCATATGGGGCTCCAGCAAATTACGCTTACCCCGCTTGGAACTTTTTTAACGAAACGTTTCCTGGTCAGTGGATCAGGCGGCACGAGCCAATTGATTGACTGGAGCTGCCTCTAGATTAACTCCAAATGACTTCTTCAGCAAAGACACTGCTGTATGTATACGACCAATCCTCGGGCTCTTCCATTGGCAAAGGATTATATAATTGTTGTTGCAAGTGAGGTTATACCAACGAGTGTCCCGATTAATACCAGTAAGACTGCAGTGCAGTTGTGCAAATTTGTACTACTCAAAATACTCTAAATACTTTGCTACCTTATACCTGTGGCAACCCAACTGGAATTTAATATAAAACAATATAGGAATTCTTAAACTATAATTTCATCTTATAACTGTCATGGTATCATAGACCAGAGATGAGATGTAATTCCAACAAAGCTGTTGATATAACGGGGATACGAGATCAAGCATTTAAGCAAACGCTCATACAGAAATCGTTTTTGTAAATAGATCCCTTTTATTTTCTATGCATTTCTGGACAACGTTTAGCAAGTGCAATGATTTTAATCAAGAACAGCCATTCTTTCATTAAAATAAAATACAGTTTTGTCAATACTTTACAAGAAAACTGAAGATGAGAATCAACATTATTACTTCTTTGACTGCAAACGCAGTTCGTATCCATTTTTCCGACCACTACAATGAATTGGTTTTCTTAATTTTTCTGATAAAAACTATAGGTCCTATGAATGCACATGTTACGAATTTTATGAAACATTTTTATTAACAGTTTTATACAGAAACTTTATTCTTGAAATGAGAAGTGAACTTTTTTTATGGAAAATTATTTATTTCTTTCGTTCCATTTTCTAAACCAGTTTCCAGCAAATACTTACCTGTGAAAAGAAGAAGAAAGCAAAGCATTTTCTTCTCATTCATGATTTCATTCGTTCGTACGATGCTGCTTAGTTGAAATCGTTTTAGCAAAAACCTAAATTAAGCTATAAGAAGTTACAATAAAAGCAAAATTAACTTTTTTTAAGCAGAAAAATATTTCTAAAAAAAAAACAAAAATGCTCTAAAAAATGGTGTTTTTTTTAATTCTAACCTTACCACGCAACTTGAACACAAACTTAAGAAAATCTGGGATGGAAAAATGCTTTCTATATGATGTGATATCACTTGAGCTACACTTGAAGCAGCAAAACCCAGAGGAGAAGAAATGTATTTTCAATCATCTTCAATTCCAAAATACATATTCTGAATATTTATGATATCCTTTGAAAATAAAATAGGGACGCGAAGAATTTCAAATTATATAACCAACAGCAAAGTTTTACGTACAATAGCGAATATGATGCAGTGTTCAAACTCGAATAGGGTAATCCCAGTTTATAAAGGTGTGATTTATCACTTAGTATTTTCGGAATGTAGGAAGAGATTTGGAGAAAGCAATTGTTCTCAGAATACATAAATTTCTTAGTTTAACTAAGAAGCATACCCAGATATAAACAGCAAAATAGATGGGAATCGTTTTCGAAATTCTAACTTGAAATTAGCTTGTCACCGAAAATCTGAGTTATTTTTATCTAAATATTATTAATCAAAACGTACTTCCAGAGCGGTTTAGTTAATGTTTTTTACCTTTATCTCTAACTCATTCTAAGACAACAAACTTAAGTATTTCTAGAGCATAAAAACATACTGACGGATAATTATTTGGGAGTTCCCTTTCAGCATCAATTTCTGACATTTTTTGGACGCTTATGAATTTGAAAAAACAAAAACAAAAAAATTACTATTAAAACTTTGATTTATAATGGAACAATAAGTGCTAAGAACTATATTTATAATCCTTTTCCTACAAATTTGAAGACCACTGAAGATACACGACCATTCCTCCCTGTATGAGTTTTACACTAAGTTCATGGTATGCGGAATATCTATCTAAATAACGCTGTAACATTTATATGTTAAAAACAGCTCTAAACTGAGATAAGCTAAAAATATATATGTCAGATCTTGAACAAATTAAAAATCAATACAGTAAGTTTTCTACCTGCATGTTTAAAGAATAATCATTCTTTATATCTTAAAGTTAGTGTTTGTTTAATGCAAATTATAAACTGCAAAGTCATTGTATATATTTTGAGAATCAAGGCCGATTTTTATTATATTATAAATAAAAGAGGAGGTGTCACTCAATTACAATAAACATGCCAGTTTGCTGATCCAATTAGGGTATGAATAGATATATATTTATATATAATAATAATAAATAATAATAATAATAATTACATGCTGATGTGCATAATTTAAGGTAAAACGGTAACAAACAGGAAGCTCATTTCTCAACGATGTGTGTGTGTGTGTGTGTGTGTGTGTGTGTGTGTGTGTGTGTGTGTGGTGTGTGTGTGTCACCTTTAGCCCGAGCAATGACAGTAAACGTCGAGATAAATAGTTCACCGAAAAAAATAATGAAAAATACCACTTTTACGATTTGGTACCATACTGACGGGCTTCTTGTTATACTGTACAATGGCACTATTCCACAAAAAGTATCGTATCATAATTAAATAAAAGTAAAAAGAAGATTAAAATTTAAATACGAGTAGTTTTACCATTCCATCGAATATATATATATATATATATATATATATATATATATATAATATACAAAATAATATTATATTATTTTTATACAATATATATATATAATATATATATATATATATATATATATATATATATATATATGGTGTCCCATATATACAAAATAATATTAGGCTTTGGGGGAGGGCTTCTTCTCAGACACCACATATATTATATATATATATACAGTGGTGTAGTGCTGTGGGAACGCGTGGGAACGGCGTTCCCTTACTTTTTTTGGTAGACGGAACGGCGTCCTCTCACTATTTCAAATAAATCCGAACTTACAAATCTCTAACGTCATGAATTTTAATTCCCACCCCTAGAAGAATATGAGAAAGAATCATTAATTGTTTCATTTCTTTTAGCTTCGACTGAGGCAATGCTAGCCTATAAAGATCTGATGAAACAGTCACCACGGCGTACCAGTTGTTAACTTTTTTTAGTTAATCATTCCAGTTGTTAGCTATTGTTTATTGATCGTACTGGATGTCGTATATCTAATGACACTGGAAATACTGCATCTTCAACCTTGGAATATATCCTAATATCCAGTGCATATGACCTCAAAATATCCCTGAAATTGGTCCATTTCAAAAGATTTCCCGGGGGGGCTTACAGTGCCCCCGGACCCCCAGCTGTATGGGCTCGCCGCGCTCGCCATTGTCCCCCCCCCCCGCATCTGAGTAACACTTTCAAAATGCGTTCCCTCACTTCTTTATTTAGCATTACACCACTGTATATAATATATATCAGGAAAATTGTTACAAACTTAAAGAAACGAGAAACATAATTTCGGCCCTCAAGCGAAGAACGCCCTCTTCCGTCATAAACCAAAGATAGATACACGCAGAATAAAAGGATAAAATCACGAGGAAGACGACCAGAAAAGACAAGATCATCTAACAACCAAAATAAAATTAAATCTTGCACATGAAAAAATTAACAAATTTCCAGTCTTGTATTAATCTGGATTTTCTCTTTTCAAATTCGATTTTAATTAACATATCATTAAAATGAAGGAAGTACAATTCTAAAAATTCTTTCCTGCAGAAGAGACAAAGCGAGGATTTCAACATTATCAACGTGATGATCATTTGCATTGCGATGCTTAACTGTTAACATTATCTATTCTCAAACTACATATATTCTTGTTGACATACAGGTCTCTTAAAGTCCACAGTTTAACGGCAAAGAACTGTGGAAGACAGTTTTTGGAAAAGTGCTCTTCTTTGGCTCGAGTGTACTCGTTTTTCTTCTTAGTCCCTCGGGAAAGTCTTCGTCAGTTTTATCAAGTAAATAATTTATGACTCCGATGGACGTTCTTCTGATCCGAAACCTCCAGCTCCAGTCCTTTGCAGTCCAGTGGTCGTAGCTACTGGATCGCCCTTTTGGTTCACGGTGTCGTGAGAAGCCAGCTGTGCTTTAAACCTTTCGCGTGGTCGTCAATCTGAGGGACACCTCATGGACCTCCGGTACCTTTATTTATTACTGCAGACAAAACTGCTACACACACACATATATAATATATATATATATATATATATATATATATATATATATATATATATACATATATATATATGTTGTGTGTGTGTGTGTGTGTGTGTGGTGTGTGTGTGTGTGTGAGGCGTCACGAGTAC
>JAJOZX010011252.1:0-121698 GCA_023014485.1 Bathynomus jamesi
ACTGGTCCGTGCTTGCTTTAATATGGATTCATTTTTTGCTTATTTAAACACTTTTAATCACTTTGTGTGTCAATATTACCATTGTATATTAAAGTTCACTCCTCCACAGTTGTTTACTTTTCCATGCTGATTCTGAGTATGTAAAAACTTATTTTTGAAAAGAAAAAAAATTGGGCATAACCCTGCCAAAATGCGATATCTCCAAAATATCCGTATTTGATTGCTCGAAAACCTGACGTGATAGGCAAAAACTAAGGTGATTTTTGAAATCAGCACACCAAAGTTACCTAAAAACAGGTGTTAGAATTAAATCAGCAAAATTGGTGTTGGGCAGTGTAATATTAAGAATATATTTGCACCTGATATTTCAACATGTTATATAGTAATTTGATTCAAGAGTATATTTGCACCTGATATTATTCATTATCATACATTTTTAAAGTTATATGTATAATACTTTATATTATTAAAGTAAATTAAAAAGACCGAAAAAATTATTTGTAAACAATATAACTATTTACATCTGTTACTATAATGCCGATATTAGCAAAATTTTTGTTTGCATCCGATATTATATATTAATTTCAAATCATATTATTTAGAAGTTTATACAGTATGTTACATTTACGACGGGCGAAAAACAAAATTATCGACGCTAGTAGCTAGTTATCAGTATACCAGGTGGTATTCTCCTATAGTTTGGCCTATTTTTTGTTATAGAAATAGATACAGTACACTGTGTTATTTATGTGTATAAACTAAACACATTATATGAGCTCAATTCAACTGATGACTAACTGATAGATTGCTTTCCCACACTAGTTTTGCTACATTAAGTCAATTCAGGGGCGGAGCTAGCAGGGGCAGGCGGGGCAGTGCCCCGGGCCCGGCCTTTGGGGGGGCCCCGGTCGTTTCAACAAGTGATGAGAAGTTATTTGAGAGAGCAACAAAGCTAGTAAATAAATATAAAAATGATATTTCCTCTGGATTTCCAAGTCAATTACTCTCTTTTCGAATGTGCTTAAAAACAGACATTGAAAAAATGACGAAAATCCATGAGCTATATTCATTTTTAATTAAAGACAACAGTACTTTGTGCTCAAGTTTTCCCGAAGTTGCGACTGCCATAACATTGTTCCTCACAATTCCTGCGACAGTTTCGAGTGCAGAGAGATCATTTTCAAAACTTAAACTAATAAAGAACTATCTTCGAAATTCTATGAATTAAAAAAGATTAAGTGGACTCTCAATTATATCAATTGAAAACAAGAAAGTTAGAAATATTAGCTTGGAGGATTTAATTAATGAATTTGCTGAAAGAAAGGCGAGAAAAGTCAAGTTTTGATGTTGTCGTAAGTAAACTTTTATTTCACGGTATCCTTTTTAAAGCTCAATATTTTGCATAATGTTTTGCCTTCTATGCCTCCATGCGTACGAGTAGTATCACAGTTCTTAAATATATGCTAAATAAATAACGCAAAGAAAAGCAATATAAATGTATAATAAAAATTTTGTTAGGGGCCCCGTAAATAAGTTTTGCCCCGGGACCCGTGACACTCTTGCTCCGTTCCTGAGTCAATTGGTCTACTGCCGACTGACTGACAATAATATTTACATACTGCGACATATATAATATTTATGTACCTAACGTCACAGTGACCTGTCACTAATCCGTTGGTCACCTAACTGAATAGTATTTATCAAAGACTATCGCCTGACTAGTCATCTGTCTGAATAATATTTATCAAAGTATGCCGCCACATACGGTCACCTGTCAGGTCATGGTCCTCACCTGAAGAATATCTATCCCGAGCGCGCCCACCTAAAGGATCTCCACCCCAACGCTACCAGAGGGGTTGAAAATTACAGAACAAAACAAATCAGGATTCCCTAAGACCTCACGAGGCCTTTCTATTTTTCAGGTGGCCTCGAGGCCGAGGCCCCAGGTCTGATATTATATATGCGTCTTTTTTCTATCTCGTCCCCCCCCCCTCCCTATTCAAAAAACGTGGCGCCGCCTCTGAACAAAAAACAACCTGGATCACAGCATCACTGCTAGAATACAATTAGGCTTAAAACTGTGTATGTTTGATGAAAAGGATCTTTTCCGTTTCACGTACTATTTCCGATTTTGTTGAAAATAAGGTATTTAATGTAGATATTTACGCTGATCTCAAGTGTGAAATTCATCCCATATTATATATATATATATATATATATATATATATATATATATATATATATATATACAGTATATCGTAAAGAACGACGCTTGTATAGGAGAACATTTCGCGCAAGATGAGGAGAGAGAACGAACAAGTAACACGTGAAAAATATTTATGATGAATGAAACCACCATTCTGTGTTTCCTTTCCTTCGTGGTTTTATTCATTGAGTGTTCCTGAGGATGTCATTAGACGAAAGCACTTGAGCACCATTCTGTGTTTCCTTATATATATATATATATATATATATATATATATATATATATCAGTGGCGGCTCGTGGTAATTTTACTTAGGCATGCAGTCACATGCATTACATATTAGATAAGCTGTATTTTGTCTTTATGGTATTCTTATGAGTTATGTAGTAACCGAGGATAGAACCAATATTATATTATATTAATTATATATTATATATATATATATATATATATATATATTTTAACTGCAAACGACAGTATAATTAATGTAAAGAACGCCGCTTGTTTAGAAGAGTGTCCACACAAGAGGAGAGAAAACGAGCAATGAAAAAATGAGACGCCTCCCAGGAATCGAACGCTGGACCATCCGATTGCCGGTCAGATATGCTAACCATTACACCAAGGACCTTCAAGAATCAGAACTCGTAATACTCCTACGTACGAGCGGAATCGAATGCCCTTTAAGGGGTACCTTCTCATGCCGTATATATATATATATATATATATATATACTGCAAACGACACACAATGTAATTTATGTAAAGAACGACGCTTGTTTAGAAGAGTTTCTGAATAAGAGGAGAAAAAACGAGCAATGGGAAATGCTCGTATGTAGGAGAATTACGAGTTCTAATTCTTTGAGAACCTTGGTGTAATGGTTAGCATATCTGACCGGCAATCGGGTGGTCCTGGGTTCGATTCCTGGGAGGCGTCTCATTTTTCATTGCTCGTTTTCTCTCCTCTTGTGCGGACACTCTTCTAAACAAGCGCCGTTCTTTACATACATATATATATATATCACTGAACACGTCAGATTACCGATAATTAATTAGACGATAAATACAGCCTCATGCGAAATTACCGCCTAACTTTGGCGTGTTCAAGACTGAGCAACACTTAATATTCGTTCAAAAATCAGCCAATCGTGATACTGCATTTTGAAGCCTTCAAAAATAAAAATGAAAAAAAAAACCCTAACATTATCTCTTCGCTAATAACTAATTATTAACATAACTTCTCTTTATGTTAGTTATTTTTATATTAGTTTTAACCCTATTCTTGTCAGAACTAGCTTTATAAATGACACTGTGCCTGCCAGATACCCAAACATGGCAATAATCATTCTACGGGCATGACATTAAAAAGTGTAAGGAATTTGCTTAGAAATAGACAAAATATTTATTATAATTTACACGAAATATAAATAAATATACAAGAAACGATCCTTTTACACGACAAAACTGTAAATAAATGTAAAATATTTTACATTATTTATGGGTAACTTTTATATTTTAAAAGAATATGTAAGCTATATTATTCAACTGCATATTTAAATGAAGTTCTGGTTCGCAGAGCGCGCATGCGCGGCTTATCCAAAAACTGAACACGGCCCAAAGATGGTCCTAATTTAGTCAAATACTCGCTCCTCCAAGTGTCCTTACTCCTTAGGTGCTTGAAAAGTGGTAGGAGTTAAGGAGACTTAGCTGGTTAGTTAGACTCTTTCACGTCCTTCAAAACCAGGAGGGTCACCGAGTTTGGTGTTGGGGGGGAGTCGAGTAGAGAAGTGAGAAGATAAATCCCATTGTTTCTGAGGCTTTATTCAGCCGAATATATGAGCTTGTGTGTGTGTGTGTATATATTATATATATATATATATATATATATAATATATATATCCCTCGGTGGTGTAGTGGTTAGCGTCGCTGACTCCGAATCCATCGGCCCCGGGATCGAGACCGGTGACGGCAGGCGGAGCACAGCAAAACCCAGCTGTTCATCCTTCCACACAGAAAAAAATTGGTTGGTAGAATGGGTAGCCTAGTGGTTAAGACTGCTGGGCTGCTGGTGGGCTGCTGGTGGGCTGCTGGTGGGCTGCTGGTGGGGCGTGGTTCGGATTCCATGTTAAACTGTAGATCTAAGGAGGAGCAACAAGTTTGACCTTCGTCAGAATGAACAAGTCGACGGAAGCAAAACCAAGGTTTACCAAGATATATATATATACAGTACGTGTTTGTGAAGAACAGCAGATTTGTCGCGCTGCTACCTTTTATATCAATTTCTCGGAACAAGATTGAGCCATTGCATGATTCTAATCATCAAAACTTGAGATTGTATAAAAAATTACATGAATATCGCACTTATTACATGCTACAGTACGTATTTAATTAATATCACGCGCAAAAACTTCACCAACATTAAAAAATTGATTTAGTGAAACTAAATTGCTTTTTATCTCTTTGGTGAAAGAAATGTTTGGATTGAGACGCGTCTCATCCTCTTTTTTTTAATATTCATTTGACCAAGACCGAACAACTGCCACTCTACAAAATTAATTTAACTAGCTTAACCTAACCTTATCTAACTTAATCTAACCTAACTTGTCAATTGTTTGGTGTCTTCGATCGGATCAGATGCATGCAGAAACATTTAAAGAACGCCTATATAGAGGAAATAGTCATTCCACATCTGGTACCCATTTAGGTCTCTGGCACGGCTTGGCACCAATACATTATTTATTTATTTATTTATATTTATTTATGGTGGCACAGTCTGTATGGTCTGGATTTCGTTAAAGTTCAGTTAATGTTCCTTTTAGATATGCTGCAAATGCGGGAGGAGGTCATCGTTTTCGTAGTTGACGAAGTTAATCCCGATAGTGGTCTACCTCGTGGTCACGCCATAACACCACTTCCCGCTAGATCAGCAAAGTTAAGCGACGTTGTGTTTGGGTAGTAGTTGAATGGCAGAACGTTGTCGTGTATTGATTTTTTTAATAAAAAAAACAATATTTAATAAAAAATTTAATGTTTTTTCAGATTAAAATAAAATTAATAAAATTGTACAAAATTAACGTGTAAAATGTAATTATTTGACATATAAATCACTAATTAGCAACTGTTAGGGAGAGGTTGGAAATTCCGGAGACATACTTCGGGCTAGTCTCGGAGCCAGTGGGGTATATAACAGAGAGTTTTGTTTCTAAGATGCATTTGTGATTTTAAAATTACTTAACTGAATCTCTCTCCACGGCCATATTATAAATGATAAAGTCCCCGCTCGCCTTCCCTGTCCTGTACATTGTTTGAATTAAAATAAAAATCAGAAAATAGTGATAATCGTTGTAATTTCCCTCCTCCCTCGCTTTGTTCGTTCTTTCCCTCCTCCCTCGCTTTGTTCGTTCTAAGTTTCAATGGCGGCCACGCTACCCAGTTATCCGTTTATAAAATACAGAAAAATCGGTGTAAATAAGTAAAAAGTGATAAGAATGAGGAAACAAAATTAAGAAATTAAAACACGTTCATTTCACTACACCGTTCCTCTGTATCCAAATGATGTACCGACCAGTGCTTCGGATCCTACGTGAAGCTCTAAGTTCCTACGTCACGTAACATTTGTTGTTACGAAGGAGGTTAAACACACACCCACACACCAGTTCGTGCTTAACAGTGTACATGTGAAGACTTGGAGGTGCCCTAAGTGGGGCAGGGCCTTTTCTCTCTTTCAGTAAGGGATGGTTGGAGACATGACACGTGACACCATTCTCTTGCAGCAGATGGGAAATTTAATCGCAAAAAAACATCACTGGAATGAGGGAGATTATTCTTAAGAATGGACGTTTGCTTAGCGGCATTGAGACGCCCTTCAATGAATATTAGGTCAATCTTTCCATCACCCCAAAACGGTGCCCACGCCTTCACGCTAAAATCTCCGTGTTGAATCCTTGGCTCACTGGGTAGCAGAATTAAACAGATTCGTCCGAAAATAGAACCCCCCTCGGCCCCCCCACAAAAAGAGAATAAGACTCAGCATGATTATCACTTTACAATGGCGGCTATAAGTATGGTTCCCGCCAAGCCACGGATCTATTGTAGACCAGTTTATGCGAATACCATTTAACTAACAAACATTTAAGACATCTGCAGACAGCTAAGTTTGTGCGTTGATTTGATTGGAGTGCAATAGCGAGCAAGGACTCTCTGCATTTGTTATCACTACACACAACCTTCCTGGTGGATGATTGGTTAGGTTTTCCTTTACTTGTCTGACTGAAATCTGAAAGGGGTTTTATGAACTATTTCACTTGCAAAGCAGACTTCGAACCATAGCCCTCTCGTTTTGACCACAATCTAACAGACTAACCATACAACCACGGATAAATAGGGCCATTATCCAGATATATATCACGAGCACCAACTGTAGAAGGCATCTTTATCGATATAAAAACTCTTACTGCGAACGACACGTTCATTTTCTAATTTGAACAAGGCCATAAACGTTTGTGGTTCCTCATTTTAGTCTAGTTTATCTGGTTAAAACGGTTTCCCACAAATTTTACATTTCATTTCGAGTAACTCTTTCGCTTTATATAAATATGCGCCTCGGTGGTGTAGTGGTTAGCATCGCTGACTACGAATCCATCGGTCCCGGGATCGAGACTCGGTGACGGAAGGCGGCGCGCAGCAAACCCAGCTGTTCAACCTTCCACACAATAAAGAAAGTGGTTGGTAGATAACTGGGTAGCCTAGTGGTTAAGACGCTGGGCTGCTGGTGGGGCGTGGTTCGAATTCCACGTTAAATTGTAGGTTTAAGGTGGAGTGACAAACTTGACTTTCATCAAAATCAACAATTCGGGCGGAAGCAAAACCAAGGTCGTGCAACTGGACCGGTCCGGTCCAGAATCCGCATATGTTTGTTTCCCCCAATTAAATCACAAGAGTGACAGAAATGTGTCATTTGAGCGTTATTCCGGATCAGTTGGGGGGTCATCTCTTCTGAAACCAGTTCCGTACCGATCCAGACCACTTATTTTTATTTTTTTATACGTATAAAGTGTGAATTTCAGTCAAACTCACTTGTTTAATATGTAAATGTAATAAAGCTCAAATAAGTTTCTCGTACAAATGTCACTTAAGTCTGTATATTAACGTCTTGATTCTGGACCAGCCCAAGGACCTCGAGTTGCAACACTAATATATATATATATATATATATATATAACATCCAAGAAACTCATTTCCACACGACGTTGGGGCGAGTGTATTCCAAGGGTCACCTTAACCGGAGCAGAAACAGTGAGCGGCCAATACAACTCCAGCCGATGCCAGCTGCTGGGAGCGAACCAGCGCCACACCGCTCAGATTCCACCACCGGAACCACTGAGCTACCGGACACTCATATAAGAAATTAAAGAGGAAATAAAATGGTCTCAGAGTGAACCAAAGTATGGAAGGACAAAAGTTAAGTTAATCTAACCTTAACCAGACCTTCCACAAATTGTTAATCTAAGTTGATGTTAATATGGAGAGAGTTGGTCGGCCATTCAAACTTCTCACTAAATTCGTTGAGGATGTTAGTGACCCAAATGGGACGCCCCAACTTTTTTTAGAAAACCCATATGGACCCCAACACATTTCGTCCGCTAGACCTTCTACATATAAACATTAAAAAACTAAGCTAACTGAACCTAACCTAGCTTAATCAAACCCTTACCCCGACTTATCTGAGAGGTGTAGTATCTCGACCGATGGTTATCAACCTTTACTGGCTCAAGGTACCCCATTGCCATCCGTTCTTCTTTCGCGGCACCCCGGACGATTTTCCTAATATTCAATATCCAGTTCCCTTCCCCCAACCCCCGCAATGCCCCCACACACACCCGACACCCACACACACCAAGTAACCTCAAAACGAGTTTACAAGGTTCTGTGCGGACGTAATGAATCGCGTTTGTTTCATTTCACTCGAAATTTTCATATCTTTAGTAATATTTCAATTGCTTACTTTTTGCTATTCGAGTGAAATTTCGAGGTACCTTAAGGAGTTAAAAGGTGTTAAAAAAAAGAAAAATTATTTTTTTTTACACATTGAAATTGGATCGCTAAAATTCTGATGATTCCCCCCCCCCCCCCCCCAGTGAGAATGTTCAAATCGTCTCAGTGCTGAAAAACTACAAACGATGTGCACAAGTGGCAAATTTTTTCAGCAAAGGTTCCTTTCAGTGCGTTTTTCTCGCAATGAAACTCAAACCTAATGACTCGTGCAGCGTTTGGACGTGTGTCACGTTTGTTTGGTGAACTGTTGCGAGATGTCGAATATCAAATAAGCAAACACGTTGAGATCAATGGGCTGAAAAATCCAGTTTCTGAAGAGATGATGAGGGACACAGTGGGTACTTCAGAGTGGTTTGAGTCAAAATGTCGGAACGAAGAACTCGACTGATGACCGAAAATCTGGCGAAGTTATCTAGTTCGAGTGTTGCAACAAGCCCTCCAAAATGTAGAAAATTATCATGAAATTTTCCACTATTTACCGAGACCGATGTGGACGAGGCTTGACATGGTGGCTGAAGAAGGCAATTAAACCATTCCAATCAAGGTCGTCTCTCTTGTTGAACATGTGTAAAAAAAATTCTTTGAAACAACCTTAAGTTGCTGCACGGCAACTCCCCCCCCATCCTTGAGAACTACTGATCTATATCCAGGGGCGGACTGAGCGGTCGGGCAATCAGGCATGGACCGAGAGCCTGGGCCATTAGGAGGCCCGGCGGCCCCGGCCCGCAGTCATCATAAAACAGCAAGTATTGGGTCAAGTGTCTAATCAAACTGTAATATGAAAAAATCGGATCTCAAGAGGCTCAGGACCTCATTATGCCCGAGGGCCCAGGTTGCTGTTAGTCCGCCCCTGTCTATATCGAAAGTTGAAGACAATCTGGATGATACCGTATGTGGCAATATATTCATCCATTCCCAAGTTCAAAGAAACGAATGGTGTAAACTGAGATGACTCCGAACATATGAGGCCCTCCTAGGAAGAAGTGGCTAAGCGACAAAGGTAAAACATGCCAGAAAATGCAGTTAAAGTTGTACCAAACTTGAAAGTGGACATAACTTTTGAACATATTTCGAAGAAATATCTTCAAAAAGGTAAAAAGTTACGTCACTTTCAAATTGGTGAAACTTTTAGCTGCGTTTCCTGGCGTTTTTTTATTTTGTCGCTTAGCCATTTCTTCCTAGGAGGGTCTCATATATTGAATTACCTCCTACATTTGCCCAACTTTGTGTCTGCGACGTCTATACTTAAATTGGGATGCCATTACAAGTTTTAAAAAAATGTTTGGGGTTCTTCAACCTCATTCGTAACGGCAAAGGTCACACGACGGAGGGGACCTACAGCTTTATGTGGAATCCAAATCATCCAAGGGTCACTACATCCTCTGAATGCAGAGATGGACGGACACTCCTCCAACAACTTACCAGACTAATATCGTTTAACTTCCCTGACCTAACGAGATGTCGCCACATGGCCACGAGGAAGCCTCCATAAAACGAACTTTGCAAAAGTAACATATAATTGTGGGTCGTCCACTCCCTATCATATCTACTCCAGTCATTGTCACAGACCACAACTGGCATGACGAGAGGTACCCGGTGAAATAATATTTATTAATAACCTTTGATATGCATTGTTGCGCGCATGCGTGGAGCTTTATACGCCTAAGAAACACTAAAGATCGAGCGATTAGTCATACCTCGATGTGTGGCGCGCACATAGTGTGCACAAAAATGCTATTACAAATACAATAATTACTTCTCACTCACCCATTCCAGATTGGGGGGAGTGTAAAAAGAGGGATCTAACGCAATTGAGGGGAAAAAGAGATATTTTGTAGGGAACTCGTACAGTGGGAGTGAATCAATTTGAGAATTGTCTCCTTTGAGATTCCTCATTCTTGGACCACGACTGAAGTGGGAATACCGTAATAGTGAATGAGATCACATTCACCAAAGATTATTCATATTCAGAACGTAAATTCGAAATTAAAATTCCAACAAAAATTTTAATATTAAAAATAAATTACATTTATTAAATTTATTAATTAATAAATTTAATAAATTACATTTATTAAATTTTTTATAAAATTTAATTATATTAAAGTCTAAAAATTAATTCATATTAAATTTATTAAATTTACTAACTAAAAAGTTGATATTTTAATTAGTTTTTATACCCATTCAATATTACTCCCATTTCAGTGTTGGTCCAAGAGAGTAAATCCTAAAAGTGGGAATCCCCAAAGGAGGTAATTTTCAAGTCGATCCAGTCCCAGTGTATAATTTTCGTAAATTAGATTTTTTATACAAAATATCCCTGGGGCAGGCCCGCAAATGTGTCACAGCCCCCCTTTTTTTTATACTGTTTGCGAAACGGGACACTTTTTTCAAATTTGGGATTCCCACTTTCAACATTCCCGTATTCGGACTAGGAATAGGAATGAATGAGAAGTACAGTAACCCCCCGATTTACGCGATTTCGAATTAACGCGGTCCAAACAATAAATATTTTTTGGACCGCGTTAATCCGAAACCGCGCAATTAGTGGGGTTTACTGTAATCATTAAATCGACAAATTGTAAAAGAGATGCGAACCACTTTAGGGGGGGAGGGGGGAGGGGCAAAATTGAATCAATAATTTAAGGGTTCGATTCCTTTGGAATGGGGAAAAGTTAGGTTATTATTTACCATTAAATGAATCGATATCTAAAATGAGGAAGGGTTTAACCATTTAAACAAATCTAGCGAAGGAGAAACACGCACACACACACATTATATATAACAAGTGAATGAATGAGGAATGAGAAGAGGAAGCAGATGACCTTGAAACCCCTATACGTTGGTACGCACTCAACTCTTATATGCCCATTCGCTGGGTATCTGGCAAGCTTCCAGTAGTGGGTAGGACGTGCGCGCTCTATAAAGCGGTGATATTTGAAATTCCAGATTACACAAATGGGAGTGGCGTCGGGCAATTAGACGGAGTCCGTCTGTCTAATTGGTCAAGGGAAGGCGTTGGTAATTTTTACTCTTCGCTATTCGACGACAGTAGGTGTAGGGATGCCATGGCTCGGTGGGCATGGCTCGGTGGGAGAGTCTTTAATAAACAGTAATAAATAGGTCGAGCGCTTTTCTCCGACGATTTCTTGCTCAATTCCTTTTGATGACGTTTCGTTCAAGTACATCTGGACATCTTCGGGGTTCATTAGGAATTAATTCAAGAGTGCGATAATGCTCATAGGCATTGAAGGATTTCCACGAATGTCATAATGACCTCCACTTCATGACAGCTGAAACGAGGATTACCAAAAAGTGAAGATAGCTCATGAATCACACAAATTAGTGTTGGTAATACAACAAGGTTGTCCTGCCTATTTAGGAACAATCTTCTGTAACGCGTAGTTTAATTGTCGTTAAGATGATTATGGTATTCATGACAACCTTCAACGCGTATGAGCACTATCGCACTCTTAATATTAATTCCTAAAAAGCCCCGAAAATGTTAACATGTGCTCGAACGAAACGTCAACAAAAAGAATAAAACAAGAAGCAATTGAAGAAAGCCTGGACTTGTAACCTTATTATACGAGGTCCTTCAAGGAAGAAGTGGCTAAGCGACCAAAATAAAAAAACACCAGAAAACGCAAAGTTGTACCAATTTGAAAGATGCTTTTGAAGATATTTTATCAAAATACCTTGAAAAGGTCATAAGTTGTCACTTTCGTCACTTTCAAATGTGGTTTGGGGGGGGGGGGGGGGGGGGGCTTTTGTCGCTTAGCCACTTCTTCCTAAGAGGGCCTCATATACCACAAAAACTGAACCTGACGGACAAATAATAATAATGACAATAATAATAAAGGGAATCCATAATGAAAATTTAATTCGTTTTGTCACTAAAACAAAATAAGAGCAATATCCGCAATCTTGTTGAAAAAGCACTTTATCAACAGTGTCTTTGTCCACACCTTAAGTTTCATCATCGCGAGACAATCTTTTAAAAAACTTTTAAAAAACCTTAAAAAGGTTAATTACATTCAAAAAGAAAGTAAAAAACGAAGAATTGTGGTGCAACACGTTCACTAAAGACCACTTTAATCTCGTTTACGTTAAAAGAAGCAACCCGCTCCGTTGTATGGATTAAAGAAAAAACAACCGTGCATACACACGTTTTTATAAGTCACCCATTTTTATGACGTCAATTCTTATGACGTCATCGTGAAAATGTTTCGTATAAATGGGTACCGTCAAGATGGCAGAATCCTCGTCTGACTGAAAATTTAGTAATGAGATTAAGGGTCATATTTTTTACACGAACTCTAACGGGGTAATTATTTCTTCACGGGTAACTCATGAAAATTCTTGTTTTTTTTTCTTATCGGAATATAATACACATACCCGTTCCACGATCTAACGATGTGGGGCATACGCGCACCTGTTGAAACTAATTCCTTCTATGCAAAGCGTTTACTGTATATTGGTAAAAACTAGTCACAAATTAATAATTGGTCGAGCGACAATTGAATTTTTATAAATGTTAAAGTGCTCTACAGTGAAGCGTCTCCGACTGCAGAGAAAATTTTCGTTTGAGAGATGTTACGCAATATATTATGGGCACGCCATATGGGTATGCATGCCCATGTCTCCTTCCTTTCTTTGAATAACAGAGGGATAAAACTAGGCGGCAATTCCTTCTTATACAAAACTTCGCTTAATATCGATTCCGGGAGAGTTACAAAAAATATATGAAAAATATTATAGAGAAACCGTTCACGATGACGTCACAGCAGAGCATTATCGTTAAAACTTGTACATTTAAAGCATATAGGGGGAAAACCCACAAAAAGTTATAAAAATGTCACTCCACTAATAATAATATATTCCAAAATGTTTAATAGATGCAGAAATTTTGGCGAAAGTACTTGAAATAAATATACAGTAAAACCTCTCAATAACGACATCCACTATAACGAAACCTCTCTTACCGAATACCTTGGCCATTTCGAAAAACCTCTATCAAAAACAGTTTCATTATATGGAGGGGTTTTCGCTAACTTAGCCCGAGCTGGTTCGTCTCTACCGCCATTTCCCCGATCAAGAAAGTAAGCGGCATGCTGATTGGCCGATGTCTAAAAGCTGATACGTAATTGGCTAGACTGTTTACCCCCTCACGGAGAAATACTTAAAAATGCTTAAAATACTTTTAAGTAAAGCATTTAATATATTGTGTGTGTGTGTGTGTGTGTGTGTGTATATATATATATATATATATATATATATACACCCACACACACACTGCATATGGGATGAATTTCAGAATTAAACACATGAAATGAATAATGATACAAACCCATAAAGAAAAAGAAGTGTGATTCCAAGGCCTTTCGTGTATTCAGAAGTATACCTCGTCACATTCCCTGACGAGGTGTACTTCTGAATACACGAAAGGCCTTTGAATCATTTTTCTTTTTCCATATATACACACACACAGCGCTATATAAAGTATGTATAAATAACTAATGGGGCCTAAATAGGTCATTAAAATATGTACTACAATTTCATCAAAGGAAAACCTGTTTATAACGAACAACCCCACTACAACGACAGTAATCTGACTTGTATACTATTTCGTTATAGAGGTTTTACTGTATATTTATAAGGTTGATATGCAGTAAATGCCATGACCTGCATTTCTAACCTAATGTAATGTAAAATTACCTAAAAATGCAGGTCATGGCATTTACTGCATATTATCCATTCATACCACATTTATGGCGAAAGTACTCGGAAGAAAAAAATTTGATACACGTCATGCGTGCAACAGGGATGTTCATAAGCCTATTTATTGGCCCCCCTGAGGAAAAATACCTTAGCAGGAAACATTAGAACAAAATTTCAATGCTGACAGTAAAAATAATTTTCTGACACTGATGAAATTCAAATTGTTACTTAAGATAATGGATATCCTTCAAATGTGTTTTCTTACAATGTAGTAAAAGCTAGTGTATAAAGCCTCCAGATTATGAGTGACCCGTGGTTCGGATCTCACGTAAAGCTGTAGGTCCCCTCCGTCATATGACCTTAGATGTTGCGAAGGTTAAACAAACCCAGTAATAATGAGTTTTATGGTGAATATAGCCATAGGCACCCGTCTGGTCTGTTCTTTAGGGTTATAAAGAATACATTATTTTAAATTTTTTTTTGAAGGAAATGTATAATAATTTATTCCGTATTTCAAAGAGAGTTGTGTTGTGTGTATATGTAGTTAAGGAAATATTTGAAAAGATTGTAGAAAATACGAATGTTTAATTAGTTTCACAAACCTCTCACCTATTTAGCAGTACAGCAGAAGTGGTGATTTTAAACGTGTAGGTGCTACGGTCTTGTATTATTAGTATGATTACCAGAAAAGGAAAAAAAAATGATAATCTCCATTTTAATGTATTGTGGAGACGCATTTAATGTCAAAGACCTCGATATAATTTACAGCAAACTATTTGGTGAGAAATATTAATATTTGGTTTAATAGCTATCAAAAGGTCATTTACTGAAAGCGTCAGTTTACATAATGCAAGTTATAAAAAATTAATTAACTCTTATACACGGGGTACCCCAAGCCTCTGTGCTGGCTTTTCCACTGTTTTAACTGTACATACTGTAAATGCTTTTTGGCGATTTACACAAACATTCAAATTTATATTATTAGCTAATGATACCAAAGTTTCATTTGCAGACAAAGACCTTAATACTAGAGGAAATGAATGGTTAAATCCCGATCGAACTATTTCTTAAATGTCAAAAAGACAACTTTTATGTTTTGTTTTTTTTGTTATAAAAAATTGTTTGTCTTCCATGAATCAAAATTATAGGTTCTGTTTAGTTTTGAGGGAATGCAAAGTAAATTTCCTTGGATATAATTCTTGATAAAGACACCGATCTTTCTTTTATTTTCATGTATAAACATTTTGGGGCATTTCTTTTTTTTATGCATCTAAACATGGCGACAGTGTACACATTCACAAATATAGTACAATTTACTATAAACTTGACTTTTGTACTTCCTCTTGTATGTCTTTGCGTGGTTTGAGGCAAATGTACCGTCAGCACTTTGGATATTGCAAGCTTCAAAACTGAGACTTGACTTCAAAACAGTAGATACTAGGAACAGCCCCCCCGTAGCCGTGTTCATACAAATACACATTTCCAAGGGCTAATGTCAATGAAATCTCTATGTTCAAGTCGTATCCTGTTACAATATTTGGTATAGTAGACTAAACACTTCGTTTTCCGAAAAACTTTTTACGTTAGGAAAGCCTACGTCAGTCTACGATCGCCTTAACGAGTACAAATAATTTCCTACAAAAAAGATTTTGAACAGAAGTTCTACTACAATGAGAACTTAGCTTTTACGTTAAGCTCACGAAATGTCATATAATTTACCAAGTCACCTCACCTCATTCATGAGATACCATACTATAATCTACTACTACTACAGCTTATGATTACCATACTCTGCAGTCTGCACAACTTTTTATCTCTCGGAAAGTAATGAAAAGTTATGTTGTTCTAGTTTCCTCTAATCTGTGTTATTACAAACCGTATAAAAATGCATAACATGTAACAAATCCTGGCCCTATTCTGAAATTACCAGCCATTCCAAAAGCGCGCAAACCCAAAACGACTTCTTAATTGACACTGTTGAATGAAATTTGTAATTTATAAAATTCGTGTATAATTTGTAAAGTCCGCATGGGAGGGCGCTGCGAGTCCATTTTTGTGTGAACATTTACGAATGAAATGACAAGACTTAGTAATTATATTATACTAGGTGAGGTACCCGGCGTTGCCCGGGTTAAGGTTAGATACCCCCCGGGTACCTCACCCCCCTTTATGCAACTTGGGAGCTAACCCCGTCCCCCATTACCCCACCCCTCCCCATTACCCCCACCCTTTTACCATTACTGCCCGGGATAAATTTCACAAACAGACAGGCTAAACTACAGAAAAGAACGCAGCCGTGAAAATTTTGAGCTTCACATTGTGTCAAGATTTCTGAATCTGATCAGATATCCTCCAAAACTCCCCTGACCAAATAATTGAACTCTCAATTACTGTCGGTTCAATTATTTGGTCAATAAAACTATAGAAAAGAACAGTCATGAAAATCTTGAGCTTCACATTTCCGCTCGTAATACAATTATATTATATTATATTACAGTGTAATTTCTGAAAGTGTGACGGACGGACGGACAGACAGAGACGGACAGCTCTCTTATTATAGTATAGATTAGACTGTGATTATAGACTGTATCAAAGATTATTTATGACAAGATCTGAAACTCCGCCCACTTTTGCGTTAGGAGTTTTTTTTTCACGTCTGCCATCTAGTGTTTGGAAGGAGAGAGAACTAAATTACCACGAAAACCTCAATCAGCTTAAATCAAATCTTAATACAGCATACAGTACAGTATGGGGGAGGGGGTGATGGGGGAGGGGGTTACCCCAAGTTGCATGGACGGGGGTGAGGGGTTTTTGGGGGAGAGGGAGAATTACCTCTCCCCAAAGGGGTAATCCTAACGTGCCCTCGCCGTAGGCGAATTTGCGAAGCACAAGCCCCGCCCGTAGGGCAGGGAGCCGAAGCTCTACTTATATTTATTAAAAAAAAAATTTGAATTTGAACCATTCCTTATATTGTTCGAACTGCACCACCTAAATTGTAATTTTAACTGATCCAAGATATGTATGAGGGAGTTGTTACGAAGGTGCGAAGTAGTATGGGAGAGACCGAGAAATTTGAGGTACGAGTTGGTCTACACCAGAGATCAGCGCTGAGTCCGCTGAGTTTTGATATTGTGATGGATGTGATCAGCAAAGACGTGATAGAGGCGGCTCCATGGACCATGATGTTTGCTGATGACATCGTGTTGTGCTCAGGAACAAGAAAGGGAGTGCGAGAGAAATTAGAGAGGTGGAGAGTAGCTCTGGAAACTAGAGTACTAAAAATAAGCAGAAAAAAGACCGAGTATATGAAATGTGCACCTGGAGACGAACAAATAGGAAGTGTTATGGTCCAGGAATTTATTATAAAGAAAGTTAAAAGTTTCAAGTATCTGGGATCAGTCATAGAGGAGAAGAGAGGCTCGGAAGGAGAAATAAGCAACAGAATTCAAGCTGGCTGGAAAATTTGGAGAGAGGTATCGGGAGTATTGTGTGATAAGGTGAATGTGAGGATGAAGGGACAACTGTTCAAGACAGTAGTAAGACCAGCACTACTATATGGGGCAGAAACATGGCCGATGAAAAGAAGCCTGGAAAAGAAAATGGAAGTGGCAGAAATGAAGATGCTCCGATGGATGTGTGGAGTGACTAGGAGGGATAGAGTGAGGAATGATTTAATAATAGGAACAACAAAAGTAACGGAAATCTCCAGGAAGGCACAGGAAAGGAGACTGTGGTGGTATGGGCATGTCCAGAGGAGGGAGGAGGAGTATGCGAGACGACGGATGCTGAGGACGGAAATTCCAGGCACGAGGAGAAGAGGTAGACCGAAGATGGGGTGGCGGGATAGACTGAAGAAAAATACGAGTGAAAAGGGACTGGAGGAAGAGGTGGCTCAAGACAGAAGTGAATGGAGAAGGATCCGCAAGAGCGACCCAACATACTGTAGAAGTGGGCTAATAAGGTTGCGGAAGAAAAAGAAGTCTGTTTATTGTTTAAAGTATAGTGCAGTTCTAATATTTAAAGCACTTACTTGAAAATGACTGTCGTAAACGGACGAAACGTTCTATTATTAGTAATGAACAGTACTCTTTAATCTACGTAACACTAATACTAAGAAACATTTGCAAAATTGAAATAATAATAATAATAATAATAATAATAATTAATAATACATCCCTTCTTATTTCTTATATTGGAGCTCTCTCCAATTTGCAGTTTGAAACAACTATTAATATATATTGGTGGCAGCAAGTTTCTCCAAATCTAACGGTCTTAATTATTATATCAAATATTATTATTTATTTTATACGCACACACACACACAGGAAATAATAGCCTACAGGTACTTATGAGTAGTCAAAAGCTGCGGAGCAACATATACCAACAAAAATAAAACTCAAAATAGAGAACTTTTCATGCAAATTATGAATCTGGCCTATATACAATTACAGTAATGACATTTATAGCCAGTATTGTCCTGAGGAGACACACACACACATTATATATATATATATATATATATATATAGTCTTTTAAACTATAAAATCTTAACTATATAGAATATGACCTCCATTTCGAAGTGACCTGACCTTTGAAGGTCACGCACATAGCAAGAGTAGAAAGTCGGAAGAATATAATCCCTAATATGGACGCACTTAGCCTAAAAATTATCCAAATTATGAAATTAAGAATTTTTTGTTCTAAAACTGTAGCGCCATTTTTAGCAATACTGAAGTGTATATATATATATATATATATAATATATATATATATATATATGTTAATGGTTTTTTTATTATTAAAAAATGTTCAATTGCACTTGGGGGGGGGGGGTATTATTAAATTACAGTTCAAAAAATTTAAAATTTAAAAAAAAAAGTTATACAGGTGGCGCAAAAGTCGCGCATCATAGGAATTTTCAGTGTTGACTAATATTTTTTTCCTTTTAGGTCGGGGATGGCTGCGAAATTAACGATAGACGAGAGGGTGAGCTTGGTTTTAATATACGGAATACCAGGTACAACAAATCAATGAATTGAAACAGATTTTAAATAGTACAGAATTTAAATTCTGTACCGATTCATCGATTTGTAGTACCTGCTATTCCATGCATTAAAACCAAGCTCACCCTCTCGTCTATTGTTAATTCGCAGCCATCCCCTACCTAAAAGAAAAGAAATAATATAGTAAACAGTTAAACACTGAAAATTCCTATGATGCGCGACTTTTGCGCCACCCTGTATATTTTATTTATTATTAAAACAATTAGTTTTTCCATAGAGTGCGTAGGCTACGTAGTTCAACGGAATGTTTACAGTCCTTGAAGGATCATGTGTGTATGTACTCATATATGCATTTAAATATATTTCTGTAAGTTTCTTTCAACGCACACGTATCAGAAGCAGCTTCAGGTTTTTCAATTTTTTTTAAAGTTTAGAAACCAAATTTATACACTTTTAATGACGTTAAAAACATCAGAAATTAGAAATAATTTTACCTCAGTTCTGCTGAATTCGGAGTCTAAGTCAGTTGAGTGACTTCGATTAGGTCTCTTCGTACCTGAATATGGCCACAGTTTGCGCCGAAACTAAAGTTGGGAGTTTTCATACGAATTAAATAAACTTAAAACGCGTACTGCTGACGCCATAGTCAGCTGACCTTCATTCAATATGCCCTAAGGCCCAAGCGTTTTAGATACCCCGGCATGTCATGCCTTAACACACGACCTTCCTATGGTTTATCCCTACATGCGCAGATGCACATACTGTATTATGTTGTCCAATATATATGCGAAAAAACAACAAAAACCAGTAAAACTAGTATAAAAACCAGTAATTTCCTCGAGAAAATCGTTTGTGGGTTAACTTAATTTTAAGTTAATGTTAATAATCGTGCTGAGTTAGTTTCCCCTATACCATAGACATACAATAAATAATGATGTACCGCAAAATGCAGCTAATCTACAAAATTACAATAATTTGTTGACAGTTTTACTTCAGACTGAATTATCGTGCATCGGTCAACGTCTTCAACTTTTGCAAAAATATGAAGTTTACCTGTCGAATACTATTTGATCCATTATCTTGATCCATTATCTAAACCAGTGATGGGCAACCTAGGCTAGTGAATGGGCCGCATGAGTGGCCTTCCTTCATCTCAGTGGGCCGCAAAATTGAAAATGTGCATATGCGCTAAACATGGCCCCCACGAATGTCCCCGAAAATTTCATAAGTTAGAGAAAATTATTATTATATATTAATTGAATTGTGATCAACTTCAAATAGTGAAGCAAAAGAAACATTTTTTTAATAATATAATTAATAATAAAGAAATTTTGTTAAATCAAACAAAATTATCAGAAGATTATGAAAATATAATATAAATTCCAAAATTTTCATTCATGTGGAGAATGGTTTGTAAAATGTCTCTTGGGCCGCGCTCAGAAACCTGATGGGCCGCAGGTTGCCCACCACCAGGGCCGGAAGACCTTTAGAGGCCCTAAGCACTTAAAAGATTTTGGTGCCCCATATATATGTAATTCAAAATATAAACAAAAAAAACCATAAAATAAAACAAAACTTACAGTAAGATGGAAAATAATGTTTATTTTGTATACTTCCACTTCATTTATATTTGAAAAGTTTTCTCCTACTTTTTTTAATTGCAAAGTCTTTGATCAGATCCTCAAAACTAATCTTACGTAACACATCTGCTTCTATACTTAGTAGAGATAAGGCATCCAGCCTGCCTTGTTGCATAGTTGTTCTGTTGGTATTTTTAATATACTTCAACTGAGAAAATGAACGCTCAGCTGAGCAATTTGTGACCATTAATGTTAAAAATATACGAAAGGCAATTTCTACATTTGGGAAGGCACACTCAATATTGTCTTCTACAATTATTTTATAAAGTTCAGCATGACTGAATCTTGTTTTTACATTACTATAGCACACGAAAATATTTAATCTATATGTATTTTTAATATGGCGCTCAAAGATTTGATATAAACAAAATAATAACGCAAAGCGTAAAGTGTGTAAATTACAACGAAATATATTTATTCTCTCAAAAGGTTGTTGTTCACTACAAATTCAAACAATGAAAAAAAATAAATACTATATATGAATATATATAATTCAGTTTTCAAACAGCTTATAGGCTATAAGCCGCGATTATAATAGTAATAAATCCGACAATGGAAAATTTCTGTGGTGCCTTCCTTCCCTTGATGCCCTAAGCACGGGCTTATTTTGCTTAATGGTTAATCCGGCCCTGCCCACCACTGATCTAAACTGCCACCAGAACAATTAACCCACACTAATATTTATCTTAGTTAACTTACCCTTCCCTAAATTAACTTAACCCACGCAAATTGTGTGTGTGTGTGTGTTCATACTTTTTTAAATTTAAAACGACTACTACATAAGGTATTTATAGAAGACTAATACAGAACAACGACACTTTTACTAACAAGTAAAAAATGTGTTTTATGGTGTTGTATAACAAAGAAAAAAAAATTTGTTTTCGTGCAAATGTCATTCAAAAAAATTATCCCACCAAAATATAAATTCAAATTGTACTGAGGCGTTATCCGTGATTCACTCAATTGTAAATAAAGTTAATTGTAAATTACTCTATGGTCACTGTGCACTTATCCGTGATTATGACACCGAGTTAACCGTGATTTGGCCTGGTGCTTACATCCGCGGTTCGCCTCTCGCCAGCATACATGCCAACCCTATGCTAGAAAAAAAAAGGGGGGAGGGGGGAGTTCATGAATTTTATTCGCACACTTCAAATATGATATTATAAGGGTATTATTCATTGCTTGAAGTGCTTGTATAATGCACCTTGAGCTTTCAACAATAAAGAATTACTGAATTGTGCTTCATAACATTTCTGTCCCTGGCTTTGGAGTGTCACTTTTTGGACCATGAGGTCTGACAATGTATTGATGCCCATATTATCTTATAATATCTTATAAGATCTTATACACTTGAATTAAGTCACCTCTCAAAACTCTTCTTTCTGGTTTCATCATAACTATCAGGTCATCCCAAAAGTAATGTCGTTTTTTACGATAGATTAAAGTTTAAACTAGTCCTACTCGGTTTAAGCATAAATTTTCCGGAGGTTATATCTAAGAGGAAATCTATCGTGTTTCGCTACATACTTTACAGACCTTGACCAGTGAAGACGTGTGTTTTGCTTTATGTGCCCTCATAAACATGGCGGTATCAGAAGAGCATATCAGGCATATAATCCTTTACGAGTTCAAAAAAGGGAATAGTGCTACTGAAGCAACGCGAAACATTCAGGACGTTTATGGCAACGATATTCTGCATGTGAGGACATGTCAAAGATGGTTTCAAAAGTTTAGGAATGGTGACTGCTGTTTGACAGATGTAGCACGCTCTGGACGCCCTGCTGAGTTTGATGATGACCTGCTGTTAGCCGCACTTGAAGAAGACTTCAACAACTGTCGAAGAATTGGCCCAGAAACTCAAGTCATCCCCGTCCACCATCCATCGACACTTGCAACAACTCGGGAAAGTGCCTAAGTTAGGAAAATGGGTGCCACATGAATTGTCGGTCGACAATCTGAGGGTGCGAGTAAACATTAGCGCAGCTCTTCATTCCCGTGAACTCCAAGATCCGTTTTTGCACCGTTTAGTGACAGGTGATGAAAAGTGGATACTGTACCAGAATGTTAAGCACCGTCAACAGTGAGTTTGTGCCGGAGAACCAGCGACACCACAGCCAAAACCAAATCTTCACCCTCGGAAGGTGTTGCTTAGTGTTTGATGGGATAAAGGTGGTGTAATACACTTTGAAACCTTACCAAACAACCAATCACCGCTCAAGTCTACTGTCAACAACTGGATCGATTGAACACTGCACTAAAAGAAGAGACCTTCTTTGGTTAATCGGAAAGGAATCGTGTTCCACCACAACAACGCACGTCCTCATACCGCTCGAATCACTTCTGCAAAAATTGAGGAGCTTGGGTGGGAAAAACTTCCACATCCTCCAGACCTTGCGCCTTCAGATTATCATCTCTTCAGGAGTCTGCAAAACTATCTTGACGAGAAACAGTATACTTGTTTAGATGACCTGCACACCAGTCTTTGTACGTTTTTTGCCTCAAAACCGCCTGAATTTTATAAACATGGCATTGAAAAGCTTATAGGACGTTGGCAGAGTGTCATTGATTCCGATGGAAAATATATACTAGATTAAAAAGTTTCAGTTGAGTTTTTTTTTGTCCTTCAAATTCCGATCTAAAAAACGACATTACTTATGGGATGACCTGATAGTTCACTTTTTTTAATATCAGGAAATTGGGTAAAACAAACCAGGAGGTTTTTGAATTTGGTACAAAAAACAGGAGGGTTGGCATGTCTGCGCCAGCCTCCCACAACGCACCTCCGTCAGTGTCTCCGCGTTTCATAGAGTACAAGTGCACTTATGGTTTCGCATATCTTCACGTTTTGTGCCGAGTACAAACTATTTAATTCTATATTATACCGTAATAGAATCATACTGTGTGTGGTGGCGCGCGAAGTGGGAGGCCAGTCACTGATGACGGGCAGCAGCAGCAGCGATTGCACCAATGCACCATCCACCCATCGGCGGGTATACTGAGTTAAGAGGACGTTAGACAAGAGACAAGGAGTGCTGGAACTCGCGTTTCTCTCATCACTGTCCTCCTTAGCTGATCTTTTTCCGTGTTTTACCTACCCTGTGAGTAGTCCAGCACGCTCTCAAACACACCCTCTATCCCTCACTACACATACATGCATCTTACACAATCTTCTCAAGATTAAAATAAAAAAATGGCATCGACTGCAAGAACCTCGGAGTCCCCTGGAGAGGGGACCATAAATGTCCCCACTTCTGGATCCCCACTGCCGATACCGGAAAAGCAGACCCGGACAGCGGGGCTGGTTCTGCTACTACCTATTCAAGATGTTCTGGGCCTCTGCCCGATTCACTTTTCATAAACTTTTGCGACATTCGTGTCCTTTCCTCACATTTCCAACCACCACCACTTCTCCTCTAAACTTTACCTTCTCTTCCTCACTGAAACTCGGGTATCTGGGACGACTGAGAGCAACCCCTTTTCTGTACCCTCTTACTTTCTCTAAACTCAACTTCATTCCAAAGGTGGATGTTGCGTTCATGTACGCAACGACCTAACTTTGCTTTCGTATTCCCGAACTTGAATCCTCCGAATTCTACACCTTCTGGCTCCGACTTGCATGCCAGTCTCAAACTAAATGCATCTGCGCTGTCTACTATCCAAAATTCTTTGACTACCTCACTTCCAAAGTGGAATACATTCTATCTCGCTCTCCATTCACTGAAATCTCCATTTTAGATTTCAATGTTCACCACCACCTTTGGCTTTCCTCTCATTTCACGGACAACCCTGGTGAATTAGCTTACATTTTTCTCAGTTGGGCTCCTCCGACCACAACCGTTTCCTGTCCTATCGCTTTAGTTCCGTCTTTGAATTCCCCCAAGAGGAAGCGCCTTTGACACCACTGATTGGGAGGCCTTTAGGCAGGTACTCCTGGGATTTCCCTCCAAGTGCGCTCAGCGCATTAGAGGTGATTCTCTCCGGCATGGAAGCATACATTCCATATTCTATTCCTACTACTAATGCAAAAAAAAAAACCTTGGTTTAACTTTGCTCGTTCTAATGCTATACACAACGGAAAAGAGGCTTTCAGAAGGTACTGTCACCATCCAACTAGTCTCTCATTTAGCTTATATTTCTACCTGGAATCGTGCAAAATCTGTTTTTCGACTCTCCAAAAATTCCTTCATCAGACAAAAACGTTTCTAATTCTAATTCTTTTCGCTCTTTCTGGCACCCAGTCAAGAACAACAACCCAGTCAAGAACAACAACCCAGTCAAGAACAACAACCCAGTCAAGAACAACAACCCAGTCAAGAACAACAACCCAGTCAAGAACAATCTTTCTTTTCTTTTCCATTCCGACGGCTCAGTTGCCGTCTCTTCTCTTGATAAAGCTGAACTCTTTGCTCAGACTTTCGCCTCCAACTCAACCATAGACGATTCCGGTGCTGTTCCTCCATCTCCTCCTCCCTCTGACTTAATTATATCTGAAATTAGAACTCCAAAGATGGTTTCTTTGCCCTATCTGGGCTCAACTCCAGGAAGGCGTACGGTCCTGACGAACGAATTGTCGCTTTTGATGGAGGACGTGCCCTTGGAGACAAGGCGCAGGATGTTCTTTCAGCTCGATGTGGTGCCACCACATTTTGGTCGTCATGTTACGGATTACTTAAATCAGCGGTACGGGAATCGTTGGATTGGTCGTGCTGGTCCAATATCGTGGCCCCCACGAGATCTCCGGACCTAACTCCGTTAGATTTCTTTCTATGGGGCCTTATGAAAGAGATGGTCTACAAGACCAAAGTATAAACGAGAGAGGAACTCTTGGGTCGGATTATGGATGCCGCTGCTTACATACGAGAACACCCCGAAATGATTCAATGGGCAGTGGATTCTTGTTTGGAACAAGCAAAGCTGCGCAATGAAAGCCGAGACGGACATTTTGACATTTATAAGGTGTATCTCATAAAATGTAGCAATAAATACATCAGATTAATACTGTTTATTTTTTTCCGTGCACCTTAAAACGTCCGTAGCTCCGCAACGGTTGGAAATAGCACCTATGTTGTATTAACTTTTTTACTCGATATCACCCCCCAAATTATGGCAGACCGGTTGTAAAACACCATTGCACCTTTATTGTTTAAAACATATAAATGACATATGCACGAGAGATTACACTTGTCCAAACATTCTGAACTATGTATAGTTTAAAAAGCTGACAGATCATTAGTGGGCCAGACATCATTAATGAAATGCAAGTCATCAGTTAACTTAATGGAAGTTAACTGAAATATTTGTATTTGATATTCCCTGTAGGAGTGTATTTATATTTGCATATGTGTATTTGACCCCATCCCTGACACACACACACACACACACGGGAACACAAAATTGGGGTGCCTGTTGCTCCTGATCAGTCATGCACTCGGGATCCATAATCGCCTGACGTGTGCACAGTGCAAACTACCGACAAACGCGCATCAAAGAATTATGATAAGATGTGGGGAATGCATGTTAAGTATTTTTGCTTCCAGTAGCGATGAGCTACGCGCAGAAATCACGTGAGTCGAGTGAAACTTCTGCACGGGTATATTTAGCAGTAGAAGTGCCTGCCCGAATGTAATATGAGAAACCTTTGTTGTTGAAATAAACGTCCTTGGGGAATCTCGGCGCCCGTGGGAAGTATACCCTTCAGTTTACTTCATACCAATTAGTCACTCGCCGGCAAAATAACACACACACGCGCGCGCGCGCAGACGTACACACATTTAGCTACCTTACGAAACTAACATTTTTACAATTTCGAGTGTGGATGGCAACATTTAGACTAATCTCAATTTATTCAGATAACAAATATTAACCTAACCTGCATTATATCCTTTATGTCAATTTTAAACGTTTGTGTCGCGATGAGCTCTGTGTGTGTGTGTGTGTGTGTGTGTGTGTGTATCCGAAAGATTGTCGCTATGACGCAAAGTTGCTAATGCACACGCATGCGCACACACGACTGGTTTAAGCGAGGTCAAGTGAGTTGTACAGTAAGTCACAGATCTAATTCTTTTTTCCGGTGTTTGTTCTCTAGGTATAGATAGGTGGGTATGGAGGGGCACTTAAATATTTATATAAAAATAAATAAAAACGCCTTTATATTCAGGAGAAAATATAATAAATAAATAAATAAATAAATAATAGGGTATTCACAATACAGACATTGTTGAAAAACATGGAGGAAGGGTAGAGCAACCTTGTCAGGTAGACCAAATTAAACACTATGAAAGTGAGTGAGTGTGTGTGTGTGTGTGTGTGTGACATTCATGGCATTCGAAGCGTGAAAAGTTAGTTTACACGAATGACCCATACAGTGACCCGGAATGCCAAGAGCATTACCGCCAACTGATCTATTTATTTTTGGAGCATACCCCGCATTATACAGGCATTAAAAAAATATAAATTTCATTATACAGGGTGGCCCAGAAGTTCTGCCTCATTTTTAGTGGATAATTGACAATGTTTAATTAAAGACAATTTTCAAACTGTGATCTTTGCATTTCACTGCACAAGCTAACGCGAGTACGTAAGCTGTTGTACACATTTGCAATAGTGTCTGCAGTAATGTTGTTGCATAGGCCATAGAGTACCGATATTGTGGTAAGGTACACACTGTGGCAAGTGTTGTTTGAAACTTTTCACAGAATTAAAGTCTTCTGTCGCATTTGTCTCCGTGTAGTTCCTGCACAAAGGTGACTTTGTAAGAATGAAACTCGTTCCTTTAAAGTATTCCAAGACCACTTTGATGCGAAAATGTTCCGTTCTCGCGTAACTTTCCTTCTTGAACGTTTTGGACACGCTATTACTCTTGCTGCTACACTTTCTGATATTTTCCCACTCATGCTTGATCGAGGCCTACCATTTCTCTTTCTATCTTCTAACCTTCCTGTTTCGTTTAGCTTTTCAGGAGACGTTCGACAGTTCGCTGATCAGATTGTGGTTTTTCTGGATGTCTATTGTAAAATTTTGCAACCGTCATCCTCCGACTGAGACCCTCGGCATGTAGGAGAACTAATTCCACCTTTTCTTGGGAAGTGTACATTGTTGTATGTTGTTGTTCTGCCATTTGTAAATTTTAAGGCCTTAATTCCAGGTTCTCTTGTTTACAGTGTGAAGTTAATACTACGTAGAACATATTCTAGCAATACTCCCCATGAGGCTGAACATTTGGCCCACCCTGTTTATATACTCTCTTTAGCTAGAAATAATCTTGCTTATTCAATCTTTCTAGAATCTGTTGAAGGAGGGAGTTGTTACAAAGCATGGAAGAACAAAATCTGTTCATAATAATTATTACCTAACGCTATATATATTTTATATTATATTACAGGGTACTACTATAACCGTGACCTAACCTATACTCGCTTCTTACCAATCTGCAGTCTCTCTCTCTCTAAAGACCATTTTCATGTAAAAAAAAAATTAACCACATATTTAAGTCTATTTTGAAGGGCCTTTTCCCTATATATGTACACACATCCCGCATTAACGAAAAACAAACAAAAAAGGTTGAAGTGACCGTGCCATCCTGCTTCGCGTTGGCGCCAGAGTAAATCGGCTTTTCGTCTTTTATCTTAATAAATATTAATGAAGTACACAAGTTTCGTTAAATAAAAAAAAATAAATATTAATTTTTAGATATTGTTTTCGTCCAAAAACCCGCAAAAACTTTACTATTATTCAAAGCTACAAAAAGTAATGTTGAAACCACACTCCCAAAAGTATATACTCGTGTGTGTGTGTGTGTGTGTGTGTGTGTGTGTAAAGTGAATGTTTAATATTAATTAATATAATATTAATTAAAATATATATATATATATATATTACAGGGCGTCCCAAAAAAATGTATACACACTTTAACAGCTGATAGCTCAATTGATGTTTCTTTCTTTCCAAGTTAAACCCATTAGAATTAATAATGGCAGTCAGACTAAGCTTTGAACAAAGGAAATTCATTCTAAAATGCTACTGGAAGTGTGAAAACGCAGTTGAAGTGCAAAGACAGTTTAGGAGGGTTTCAAACAGATCCACCAACGCGACTTACCATCACTCGAATTAGAGATAAGTTTGAAGCCGATGGAACTGTTCAGAATGTCCACAAGAAGCGTTCCGGAAGACCACGGACATCGACAAGCCCACAAAGCAAGAAAGAGTACTGGAAACGTATCACCAAAGTCCAAGAAAATCTGTGCGGCAAGCGAGTCGTGAGGTAGGAATTTCAGAATCGTCTGTCCAACGCATTTTGAAGCGCTGTCAATGGAAAAGTTACATTCCAAGATTAGTCCATGCTATTAATGAAGATGATCCGGACCGAAGAGTGGAGTATTGCGAGTGGTACTTGGCACGATGTGGATGTGGATTGGACGAAGGGGTTTCGTAGAATACCCTCCGCGTTCACCAGACCTCACACCACTAGACTTTTTTTTATGGGGATACTTAAAAGACAAAGTCTACGCTATAAAACCTGCAACAGTCGCTGAATTGAGAGCAGCCATTGAACGAGAATGCACACAAATACCAAACGAAATGTTTCGTGATGTTTGCGATTCCATTGCTTCGCGTTATCAGCAGTGCCTGGACCAGAACGGACGTCAGTTTGAAAACAGGCGTTGACAAAACAATTAAATAATGTCTGTAGATTCTATTACATTTTGAAAATGAAATGTATTTTAATAAACACTGCCTTTATAATTATTTAAAGTGTGTATACATTTTTTTGGGACGCCCTGTGTATATATATATATATATAACTGTCAACTGAGTGAAATATACCCCTTGACCAATAATTACACCCAACATACCCAGATAAATAAAGATTTGAGTATTACAAAGAGTCAGACACCTTTTTTTGGTTAGGAATGTATGACTAATCAGAACCCTTTTTTCCTCCTGAGGGCGCGCATGCGCATAAGAGACAAAAATAACGAGTAAAAATTTACATTCTGTGTGTGTGTGTGTGTGTGTGTGAGCATTTCACACACGCGCGTCAGGAAGATGACAAATGTGCGCGGAAGAGAAACGTGTTTGCGTACAGAAAAAGTTATTTTGGTCAATTATTAAATTATTTATCAATTACTTAAATTATTTTATTCAAAATAACAAAGTTATATGATTTCAGAGAATGACCTTCCCATTTTGTGGCCATACGAAACTATTATACACTCGCTTCAAAAAGTCCTGTATATTGAAACTGGTAAAAAAAAATAAAAAAATAACGAGATTCATTACCATACTTTTTGAACCGACTGTATGGTTTCAGAAAAAGTTCCGCCTAGTACGAGAATTTTTAAAAAGAATAATGAATTAGTAAGGGGTAAATTTTGATTTTGAAACTTCTACATATCACCCCAAATAATAAAATACCACCCACCCACCAACAAAATTACCAATTACTAATTTTTATACTATTTACAAATTTTATATTTGTACGCGAACTTTTTTCCAGAAACTACACCTATACAATTTATACATAACGAAACCATTAAAAACTATACACTTCAAACATTATAACAAAGATACATACGTCGTCATATTATATATTACAAAATTTTAAAATGTTACCCAGCTGTTTCGACGGTCTCAAGGATTCGTGGAAAACGGGTGTCAGTAATAGCCAGTGGTTATTTGGAGGGTAACAAAAGCCTACCTTTCGGGATTTCGAAATTTTAACTCTAGCACACAGCACACAGAGGTGAAAAAGAAAGAATTTCAATAAAGTAAATCATTAAGCTTTTAAGTTCAGGTACAATTTGTAAGACATAATATAGTGTTATTATATACGTTCTCTTTCTGAGAGAGAGAGAGAGAGAGAGAGAGAGAATTATTGCGATCTATACGCCACTAACAAATTTTAAAATGTCTCTCTCTCTCTCTATCTGTAACCTGATTCTCGCGTATACGTGTCTAGACAAATATCTACTTTTGAACATCTGTTGCTATCAAAGGCCAAGTAAAAGAACAGCCGAACACTTCTTTCAGAGTTCTGGAATCAGTCTTGTGAAAGTGTTTTCTACAAACTACTTGTTGTTAGCTCGACATATTTCACACTACGATTTGTGCCACACTTATCGGAAGTCACAGCACTTCTAATTACACTTTTGAGCTCCCTAATTTAAGTGGGGAGGGGGGATCAAATTTGGGGATGAAGTTGAAGGGGAGAGATCAAATTGGGGGACTGATTTGCGCTCAGTGTAAATTTAGATTGGATACACTTGTAACCTATTTTTTTCTTTGTTCAGTTTAACTTTTTTTTTTTTTTGCACGGAAGTCGAATTTCTCGACAAGTGTTACATTGAGTAGCGCAGCGGGAGAAGAGGATAAGCGACAAAATCGGCTAAATACGTTTTCTGTTTGAAAAGACACCTTATTCTTCCTTTTATCACCTCCAATTGGCAGCTATCTCATTTTGTGACTGGGAACACTTGAGTGGTTAACGTGTACTTCTCTGTTTACTCGGGGCCGTATTGTAGGCCGTAGAGTTCAGTATACAAAGTAATTTACGTGAGAAGACAACCAGGAAGACCCATCAGTAGACACCGGGAAAGAAGTGTGCCCTCGCTCGTCATGCCCGAACTAACCATCAGGGCAGTCTGGCGTCATCACCGCCTTGGGCATAAAAGACGCGTAAGGAGCCTTTCATTTCTTAAAGACATAATGGAAAAGAGTTGGTTAAGGAAATCGTGAGCAAGACGCTTAACTTTCGGAACACGCGGTGTCCTCTGATCAATCCACATTTACGAAATTCACATCTGAAGGTCGAAAGTGGGTGTGGAAAAGGCCACCTCAAGCCTTTCATCATCAGTTTCTTCAACCCACTGTGAACTACGGTCGAATAGGCGTTATGGTGTGGGTAATATATGAGCAGGTTCTACGTGGGCATCTGCAAGAACCATCCACCTCCACCCTGGCGACCAACCAACAAGGCATTCTCGATCAGTCTATTTTCTACCGCATCTTGTTATGACAACGATGAAAGAAATGACGGCAATTAATCTTCTTTGGGCACCCCCAAAGCTCTCGCGTGAATTCTATATAGCCTAGTGAGCGCCAATGGAAGTCTCTCGATCGGAAATCAACACCATAACAGCCCACATCTCTTCAAATGGTAGTCAGTTGAAGAAAACTGTCGGGAAGTGCCACACACACACACACACACACACAGGATTGAGGCACCCGTCAATGCTAAGATGGTGCCACCGGGCACTAAATTAATAGTTTCCTTTCCAAACGTTTTATTTTAGAATAAATTCGACGTGTTTTCATTGCAATTTTGCTCAGCATATTCGATCTGGCACATCAATTTCTTTATGTACGAAGGAGGGGCCAAGTCACGGTCTTTTTTCTTAAGGCACTAATTAGGTATAACATGAAACTTTCCGAACCCCCACTTAAGTTTTAAGAAGAGTTTAGGAAAAAATTCTACTAGAAAACTTAATTCCCAAAACACACAAAAATACTAATTGGTAATGACTGGGTTTTGCTCTAAATTTCATTACCGTCATCGGGAAGAATAAAAAATCCAAAATAAAACCATAGTATTACTAATTAGTAACTTTTTGTTTTAGAATTAATAGGTGAACTTTTTTCCCGCAACTGTACCTGACGAATGCCTTTGATTTTAAATACATATCTACTTGGTCATCGAAACTGTTTAAGATATAGAAACATACGATTTGTGTTTTATCTACTTTTTTGTGTAATAACACGCGAGTATCATATTATATATTTATTTACCTAACCTAACCATATTTACCTCATCTAAAGAATATCCAACATTGACAGTATGCACTGAATGTGACAAACCATCTACAGCAGTGATGCACAAACCCTGGCCCGCGGGCCAAATGTGGCCCCCACGGGTCTTTTCAATTCACATTTTTCACATGAAAAGGGTAGCTACCCAAAGAAAAATCTGAAATATTACCCCTGGTTATAAAAATGCATATTTATAAAAAATAGAATATCTATATATCTGGCCCCTACATATAAAACAGATGGTTGGTTTGGCCCTCACATCAAAAAAGTTTGTGCACCACTGATCTACAGTGACGCTCATAAGTATTCGTACAGGGAAATATTTCGGTTACATTCGTCCTTACCTTTTGTACCATGCATACGATAGTCAGGAAGCTTACCGTTCATTTGCAACAATTTAACACACAAAAAATTAGTTTAACTCCAACATATAATGTTAAACATCAAAGAATTTAAGGAAAATAAGAAAAAAAGTTAAAATGCAAAAGTTTTCGTACATTTATTTCCAAAATTATTTACTACTTTGTCTACATTTTGCTCGAATGACTTCACTGATTCGTTCTGGGTATTTTTCTACAAGGTTTCGCCATCTTTCAGTGGAAACTTTAGCCCAGTTTTTGTTTTAAACAAAATTGTTGTAATTTATTCAGATTCGAAGAGTTTCTCTTGCGTAGAGCTTTTCTCAAATCAAAATTATAAATTCTCGATTAAATTGAGATGTGGACTTTGACTGGGCCACTTGAGAAGCTTGAAATTATTTTGTCGAAGCCATTTCACGGTGTACTTATTTTTATGTTTTGGATCATTGTCTTGTTGCAGTACCCAATTGCGACCCATTCGCAACTCCCGAACTGGAGGCAACACATTTTTTTCTAAAATGTCCTGATATTTCTTCAAATTCGTTTCATTAATGACAACGAGTTTTCCTGTACCGGAAGCACTAAAGCATCTCCAAAGAAGCAAACTACCACCACCACCGCCATGTTCAACCTTCAAACGCAGCATTTGATTTTTGCCATATCGTTGAGCGTTGTTCCCAAATAATTCAATTTGTCTCGTTCGTCCAGACAACTTTAAGAATGAACGCATAAATGTTGCCTAATTCATTTAAAACCAGACTGATTACGGGGTGACCACAAATAAGTAGCGAGATTAATTAACAAATATTGCTCCATAAAATAAATGGGTTCCAAAAGATTTTTCTCTACTTTATAAACGCAGTTCAGTAGAACCACCACTTTCAAGACCGATTTTAGGACACTCTCACGTAATCGTTTTGCTGTGAAGAAGCTTACGAAGCTTACGAATCGTCCCTACATCGCGTAGTTCAGTCGATTTGGAAATGAAAATGGAATATGTACTGTTGGATAGATGACATTCTAGAAGCGTCATACCAAATGAAGTAAAACTACAGAGTGAACTCAATCCAAAATCAAACTTTCTCCAACCGTTCGACTTCACAACTTTCAGACACAAAGTCGTACAGAGTGAACCAAAAGTCACAATCGGGTGAAATATATTTATTTACTTTTTTTATATGATGTTTAAGAGATGTAAACCTCAAATGTAAACATGTATGGGCTCCACCATGCGCTCTGATGGGTTTAAATTTGAGGGTTTGTAACGTCACAAGCAGCTAGGTTTGAGGAAAGCCGATCCGATCGTGACTTTTGGGCCACCCTGTACGTATAATTACAATACTCTTGAATTTCAACTTTTGTTCAGTGATTTCAAAGGTTACGTCATTCATTAATTTATAACAAAAAATAAAAGAAACTATTTATTTGACAATTTAAAATAGAATTTTTTTTTTTTTAATTTTGTATTTTAACTGTCCCTTTTTTCAATTATTTGAATTTTGTTAAAACTTATTTTTAATTTTTATTTGGGATTTTTTGTTTAATTTAAAATCAATAAAATTTACTATAAAATTTATAGTTTAAATTATTTTTTTTCGGAGATTGTATTCCATAAGTCTCCCTCTCCCTCTCTCGCCTACGTCGTAGCCATATCGCAACGTAGCTTTCCATAAATCAGAAGTTAAGCGACATTGGGTCTGGATAGTAGTTAGATGGGAATCATCCTCCGCGTCCGGATTACATAGCGACCCTTAGATGCTTCGGATCCCACATAAAACTAAACCTCTCTCTCTCTCTCTCTCTCTCACAAAACGTTCTACAGGGTGGGCCGTAAGTTTCCATACATAGGAAAAATAAACATTTTTTTATGGACAACCATTTTTATTTATATAATATGCTCTACATGGTTGCCATTGTTTTGAAAACACATTTCAATACGTGTTCCCCACTGTTGATGAACACGCATTAGCACAGTTGACGTTATGCTTGTAATGGCGTTGGTGATACGTTCCTTTAGATGATTTATGTCTCGTATCTTTTCCTGATACACCATGGCCTTCAAGTGCCCCCAAAGATAGAAATCAAGGGGGGTGAGATCTGGGGATCTGGGAGGCCACTCCACAGGACCACGCCGACCAATCCAAGCATCCGGAAACTGCTGCTGATCCAAATACCGACGCACGTGAAGACCATAATGAGGTGGAGCTCCATCTTGCTGGAAGTAAACTGGGAAGTTACCTTCCTCGTTTAGCAGGGATGGGAAAATCTTTTCTTGCAACATGTTAAGATACCTTTCGGCATTAAGATTTCCACTGACAAATATTGGTCCAATAATTCTGTCACCCCATATCCCGGCCCACACCATCACTTTACCGGCACCTTGCATCTTCGTCGGACTCAGCCAGTTAGGGTTAGCATTACTCCAATAACGTATGTTTTGCCGATTAACCTCTCCATTGACGTAAAAATTTGCTTCATCAGTAAACAAGATCTTAGTTGAAAAGTTTGCATCCTCGTTCACTTTGGTTAATGCCCATTCACAGAATTCCATCCGTCTATCCGGGTCGTCTTCACTCAAATGCTGTGCCATATGCAATTTGTATGGATGCCATTTGTTTGCTTTCAAAATGCGCCTGATACTCGATCTGCTGACACCACTTTCTGCAGACAACCGTCGTGTACTTTTTCTGGGACTCCGTGTAAGCGCTGTAAGTATCGTAGCTGTTGTGTCTTCATCGGTGACTGTACGTCTTGGACCACTTCGCGGTTGATCTGCAACATTTCCAGTTTTCTGAAACTTGTTAATAAGTTTTGCCACAGTGTCGTGTGTGATGTTCGTTCCATGTTGTCTGTTAAAGTTCATTGCAACCATGCGACTGCTTCCCGACCCAGCCATCAGTATGATTTCAATTCGTTGCTCTTTCGTCAAACGCATATTCTTAGGGTATCTGAAACATAAAAACAAACGTTTAAATTTTCCTATGTATGGAAACTTACGGCCCACCCTGTAGATACATATTATACTCAAGAAACCTTACATATTCTTCTATCAATGTACAGTATATCTATCCAGTTAAAAACCGTGATATTGAATTTCGTTACTTAGGACCAACTGTCCACAAATGATGAAACACTGACTAGCTTCCCATCTCCGTATTGTAGAAAAAATTAATAAAATATTGCATTTGAAGACTCCAATGCGGCGTCAATTCTTCCTTCAGACGAGTCGTATTGCAAAATCCTATAAACTCAAAGGTCATTCAAGGCCACTTGGGGTCACTTCTCACTGTGAGAACTAAGGTCGTATACACAAATTTCAGTAATATATATATATATATATATATAATAAAAAGAGCTTCAGCAAGTCACTATTTCTTCCGGTTGTGGAGGAACACTTTAAAACAAAAGGCTGGGAATATTCTCAATTATTTCATGAAGTTGCGGTTGGTATTTCGTCAGAGGAAAAAGTTTTTTCTCTCTCAATTTAAAGCTGGTCAATATTTTTTTCTGCTGTCGAAGAGTGGTCATAAGAGTTACGCCCTGGTAATTATGTATAAAGAGTAACTCAGTCATTTTACACACCAAAATACATTTTTCTAGTAGTATTTGATGCGATTTGTTCAAATCTGACCTCCATTTCCCTCTGAAATGAGATCCAACAAAGTTATAGTACTTTGAAGTTTGGCTCATTTTCAAGGGAAATGGAGGTCAAAATCTAAGCAAAACACATCAAATATTACTAGAAAAATGTATTTTGGTATTAATTAACCTAACCTAACCTGACCTAGAGTACCAATTTTCGAACACGCGTTGCACTTAAATCTATGGCGAGATTCTCCTAACGAGCACTCGTTTCCGCACAATTCGCACTTACGGGTCGATGGTAAAATATCGTGTTTCATAAATATTTCTATTGCTCGGGAGTCATTAGAATGCACTTCGTATATTAAATCCTCAAAATAATATTCGCACCCTTCACACGTCATCGCGACCAACATCTATGAAAAACTAACAGAAGTGGAACTAGTAACTTAAAAAGCCTAGCTCATATATCATGTTCTCATGACGTCACCAATCAAATATTGGAAGGACGGGGAAAAAAATGTCGCAAAAATGTCATAATATTCAAATCTACATAATTTGGTAAGGACGCATCGGATCATGTCAAGAATAGCGAACCCAATTTTACCATGTCAAGAATAGCGAACCCAAAAGTTCCCTTGTCAAGAATAGCGAACCCAAAAGTTCCCTTGTCAAGAATAGCGAACCCAAAAGTTCCCTTGTCAAGAATAGCGAACCCAAAAGTTCCCTTGTCAAGAATAGCGAACCCAAAAGTTCCCTTGTCAAGAATAGCGAACCCAAAAGTTCCCATGTCAAGAATAGCGAACCCAAAAGTTCCCATGTCAAGAATAGCGAACCCAAAAGTTCCCATGTCAAGAATAGCGAACCCAAAAGTTCCCATGTCAAGAATAGCGAACCCAAAAGTTCCCATGTCAAGAATAGCGAACCCAATATAAATATCATGTAAAGGAAAAAGTTTAACTTTTGAATTAGCAAAAAATGAATCTTTTCTTATTGATAAATTTCGTTTGTATTTACAACAAGCTTTCACTTGGCACTTCCACACATAACCGTCTAGAGGCACTGCACTTTGTCCAATTCATCAATATAGAACACGATTCACATTTTAACTCGCGTCGAATAAGTGAATTTTGCTTCATCCAGTTAATCACTGGTAAAGTTTCTTCCCCAAGTAATGGCTGCAGAACTTCTGTAAATGTAGATCTATCCATTTTGAAGGGTAAGGAATTAATGATTTAAGAATTGTTTGGGTTCTTCCACATAAGCTAACGTAGTCTCTATTGAGATTGGTAGTCCTATTATTGTAAAAATACTTATTTTATTTATTTGCATTTATAAATTTTTTTATATAATAAATATTAAAATATTACAATTTCTCTTATGTTACAACTAGCCTAAGACCCGCCCTTCGTGCGGGTCGCGGGTAGCAAAAATTAACCAAACTATCACGACTTAACCTAACCAATCGTCAAGGGCGTACAATTAACCTAAAAAAATAAATAAAAAACAATAAATTTTTTTATTTATTTATTTTTATATATTAAGAGAAGAGGATTCTTTATACTGTACGGCATTGACGATTGGTTAGGTTAAGTCGTGCTAGTTTGGTTAAATAAAAAGAGACTAATATAAAAGCATTTAATACGTCCTTAACTAATTACTTAAAATTGGGAAACATAAACCTACCGTCTGAAGTTATGAAAACGTCCTTGAGGACTTCCCATGTCAAGAATAGCGAACCCAATTTTACCATGTCAAGAATAGCGAACCCAAAAATTCCCTTGTCAAGGATAGCGAACCCTGCAGGTGTTGGGTTCGCTATAGTGACTTATATGAAAATGATGAGAAAATTATGCTTTAATATTTTATAATTATATTTGCTTTTGATATTCTGAGTACGATGAAACTCATATTATCCGTTTCCTCTTTTGAGTGGTATACACGACATTTCACTACAACTTGATACCTTTTAGTTTAGCAAATAATAATACCAAGATCATAATAATAAAAAGTCTGGGATACACCGGTAGATGAAGATGTGGAGAGCGTACAATACTTATCGCTATATCAAAGAGGCGTTTCTTAAAGAATAAGTTACATTTCAAATAAAAAGTATTCAGTCTCTAGGCTTACAACACGAGCTGGAAGTGTTCACCACCACCTTTCTTGCAGAGATGAACACGTGTTCGCATGTTAGTGTTAACAAGCTTTAGAGTCTCTTGCTTTAAATCAAGACAAGGGATGTAAAACAAGACATACCATTTGCTAGTGACCTTGACAAGGGGTACGCGTCTTAGGGTTGACAAACTGGACACTTCAAGGCTCGTGCCACGCAAAAGTTTGCGTTCTGTGTAGAGATGGAACCAGGGTTTTAAAAAACTGGTTTTTAACCGGTGATGAACATTTTATGGAAAACTGATGAGTGGGTAGTTGGGAGGTAACGAAAATGGTTCACTGAGTAGGTAGGTAGTTAATCTAACAATTATTAAATTCCTTTTATGTCAATAACTGGGTGGATGAAACCAATTGGTTGCTCACCAGAGTTATTCTCCACACTAGTATTTATATACTGTGTGAGAAGAGCGTGCTCGGTAATAGATATACATTACCGATCAACCAACCGGGAAAAAAACCAAGACAACGCTGGTGGAAAAAGCCCCGCGAAGAGGAGAACAAAGGAGAACGAAAACGAAAAACGGGGCGAGAGGACGGAACTGGAGAAGGGACGAGAACAGACACCGAAGAAAGATCCCCACCAGCAAGTACGCTCTCGACAATTATACAAGGAGAAAAGAGACTCTAATAACTAGCAGTAAGTGACTAATTGTGTTTTTAACCCAGCAAATTAATCACATTAAATTAAGCTGGGTCAGACAAATTAGGCCTACATTGTGGCCTAAGACCTAGCATCAACTCATAGCTTAACAAAGGTGAAGGTAGATTGCCCTAACCTAATTTGGTGAGGAATCCTACTGTGGACCTCAATTTATCTGCCCGCTCTGGACCATTTCCGGAATCTCTAGGCTGACCCCTCTAGGCTAGACTTGATCTACTCTATAGTTAGACTGGAGATATAAGGGGGGGTTAATTGTGGACCAATTCATACAGAGCATTTTTCGCACATTTTTAATCATCACCGAAACTGACGATAAGAACCGGTTTTCACATTTTTGCGCGAGTCCCCGATCACTTTGGTCTATTTTCTATGAAACAAACGTTTCCAAACGTTTAAAAACATAGTAATTACGTTTTGCATCGTTTCGTATCGGTTTTTGTTTGTTTATAAGTGTAAATAATTGATGCTTCAGTCTTGAATGTTATGTGGGTGATTGCACATTGATCAGTTAAGATTCTAAGATTTAATACTCCATCATGTCAAAGAAATCAAATGCTTGGTATCATTTCACTCGTAAGAATAAAGAAGAAGCAGTGTATGACATGTCACAAAGTTTTAAAGTGTCGTGGAGGTTCTACTTCAAGTTTATCATCCATGAAAAATATTCATGGCATAAACAACGACCAGATTAATCAGCCATTGAAGAAAAAGAACAGTGGAAGAGTTTGCTCAAAAAAAGTCCATAGAAGAGGAAATTTCGAAACTTGCGGGTGTAGATGGACTGAGTTTCCAATCAATTGCTAAAAGTTAATTCATTCAAGAAAGCCTAAGAAAGATAAAATACGACAAGCCTCATCCAACTTCCCATAATGGAGTCAGAAAAATGGTGCTTAGTTTTTATGAGAAAAAGAAACATGAATTGGTCATCTACTTCAAGAATCAAGTGAGACAAAGAATCCGCTATTCATTAACTATGGATGAGTATACATCTTTGCAAAACCCAAGATATATTAATATTCATGATGGAAATCAACATTGGTCTCTTGGTCTCATGAAAATAAATTGTTCTCTCGATAGCACCAAAACTATTGCAATCGTTAGGAAAAGATTAGAAGAACTGGCTTGGACCTAGATAAGCATATCGTGGGTTGCACCACCGACGGTGCCTCAGTAATGGTCAAATTTGGAAGAGAAATAGTACCTGATCACCAGCAATGCATTGCACATGCTCAGAGATGGGCACGATCTTGATCTTCAAGATCAGATCGTGATCTTGAAGATCAAGATCGTGATCTGATCTTGATCTTGAAGATCACTTTTATTATGGTGATCTTGATCTAAGATCACTTTATTTCTTGTGATCTTGAAGATCACTTTAGACTTCAAGATCACTTTTAATTTCAGATTCTTAAATATGCCGCTATGCGAATGTCATTTGTTTTTTGTCCAAGCGACATCTGGTGGCAACTTTGTTCAACACCGACTGTTTATGTTTTCTGTTAGTTGGGTGACTTGCGTCATGCGTGGGCTCATGGAAGGTGTAGTTGCTGTGGAATTTAGGCTCGTAAAAAGTGTAATTTACTGTGCAATTATGTTAAAGTGTTCTATTAATATATTATTATATATAGGCATAAAATATAGCCTATAGGTCCGTATTCATAATAAATTAATTCTAAACATATTTTATTTACAGATTGAATTTTTAATAATGAGTGCAATTTTACAACTTCAACAGGCTGCCAAGGGAACCAAATATTCTAGGTTGTCACCAGAACAGTATTCAATATATTTAGATAACAATGTTGGTAATAAGGATCAATCTGTGCTATTGAACGGAAAATATTTTCAAATTGTCGAAAAAACTGGAAACAGTATCAAAGTTATTTGTAGGCAGTGTACAAAGAAAACTACAATTCTGTCTGCTGGCCTCGACTCAACAAGCAATCTTCTGAGGCACCTCAGGGTTAGTACTACTTAGTAACTAAGTAGTAAGTAGCAACATTAACATAATGGTTCAAGTCATATTTTAAGTGACTGGTGCCATACAAGACTAATGCTACATTTACATAGACGTCCATTTGAATATATTGTGCACTTCAGATATTAATAGATTATGGACTAGTAACTACATTAAAAACTGCCGATATCCAACTATAATAAAACGCCAGGTGTATCTGTCTTTCTCTCTGTCTGATCCATGTCTGTAATTTCTCCTATTTAGTTACTGAAGGACGAAATTCGGCTTTCAATTTAACATAGGATAAAAATGCACTGATCATGGTGAAAATAATTTTAGTTAAAGATAACAAAATTTTAGAATCTTGTTAAGTATTAATTTCAACTAGAAGTTTGATACTCTGATAAATATTATACAGGGTGTTCAAGAAGTCTCTCCGCATGATAATAATTTATTTTCTTGTGCAGAAACTACATTCGGATCTTTTGGGTGAATATGAATCGGAGAAGAAATCTCGCAAGCGTCCAGCTAAAGAAGAAGATGCCAGCGGCAGCAATGCTGGCCCTGCCAAAATTGCCAAGCAGTCAACACTAAGCATGTTCCACATTTCCAAGCAAAAATCAGGACCACCAATATGCAAGGATATCCTTGAAAAGAAGATTCTCTCGCTTGTGGCTAATGGGCTCCTACCATTGAGCCTAGTTGAACTACATGAATTTAAGGATCTTCTTTCATGTTAGTATAACTCAAATATTTTGCTATTTTTTCCATAGCTAATATCTGATTAAAATAATTAATCATATTATTTGTATGAACATTAGACTATCGCTAGCCTAGCTAAATATTTTGATATTTTTTCCATAGCTAATCTATTGTATTTGTTTTAATTTTTAAATATTTTTTTCAGACGTCAACCCGGCTGTTCAGGTGCCATCTAGACGCACCCTGGCTAGATCTCTTGCAACAACAACCAGTACAATGAAGGAAGACATACAAGCAAAACTGGCAGCAGTTGACCGTGTGTGTGTTACATGCGACATATGGTCAACTAATCACCGCAGTTTCATGGGAGTCACTGCGCATTGGGTATGCTATTGATTTAGTGTATTATTTTTATATAATTGATAAATTGACCATTGGTGATAGACTGATAGACTTATAGTATAATCTTTTCAATTATTCGACATGTGTTCCTCATTCATTAATTTGGTGAGTCTTCATTTTGCTGTGATTCACAGTAATTTCACACTAATTCACTGATTCTGTCATTGTGTCTGATTCACAGCAAAATGTGGAAGAGTCCATATTCACAGGCTGTGAATATGGACTCTTCCACATTTTGCTCTTATGGGATGGGTCACTGATGTGGTGGTATGGTAGGCGACTCATCGCTGAATTGCCTCCTTTATATCACATAGTTCTTCTCTTCAATGTTTGGTGGCGCAGTTTAGCTGGTGCGTGTCTAACCAATATTATTAAATTAAGCTTAAAAAAATGTTCATACAAACATTGATTTTATATTCTTACATTACAGATCAATGATGACTTGTCGCGAGGATCAGCTGCACTGGCATGCCGAAGATTTCGTGGAACACATAGCTTTGATAAAATTGCTGGAATATTGGACAGGATCAACTCGGAGCATGGTTTATCTTATAGAAAAGTTGTATCTACAGTCACCGACAATGCATCGAACATGGTGAAATGCTTTAAAGAGTTCGGTGTTCGTGTTCAGAATCGTACTGACGACATTGATGAAGATGATGCAGATGAAGATGATGAAAAAGATTCAGATGAGGAGGTTATCATCAGCAACTTTCCTGAACATTCAGGAGAGCATGGAGAGGAGTCAGTGAAACTATCATCCCATATTCGATGTGCCTCCCACACATTGAACTTGGTAGCAACAACTGATGCAGATAAAGGACTGAATTCACCTGGACTAAAGAAGATAAAGCATTCTGCAATGGGAAAATGTTCGGCGCTGTGGAATGCTGCTGGTAAACCCAAGTCAGCAGAAAAAATACAGGAAATAACTGGCGTCCAATTTAGGTACCCATGCGTCACCCGATGGAACTCAATGTACGACTCATTAAGCCAAATATATAAACATAAGAACGACGTGAATGTAGCTCTTGAAGAACTGAATCTACCCATCCTGAAAGACAATGAATTGGAATTTATTTCAGAATATTTGTCTGTTCTAAAACCAATTGCAGCAGCCCTCAACAAATTACAGGCAGAGAAAGAATGCTACTACGGTTGTCTTCTTCCAACAGTCCTAGTGACTCAAGATGCCCTCGCAAGATTGGAGCCTATCCAACCAAACGACCTGCGCTTGAGACACTGCATGCCATTACTAGCAGCAGTCGTCTCTGGCTTCAATGCAGATTTGGTCATTTTTTGTCGTTGAGCCCCGAGGTAACTGATGCCGTTTTGGCCTCAGTATCTCATCCGTATTTCAAACTTAGATGGATATCATTGTTGCAAGGGCCTAATTTCGGCGATCATGAAGCAATCAAGTCTCAAGTAAAAGACAAGCTGCAAATGGCTGTAAGAAATTGTAATTCTGACAGCAGTGGTAATAGTTCGGTGAACTCAGACTCATCATCTGAAGACGATTTCTTCAGAACTATGGACGGCTCATTCTCTGCTCCTAACAACAAGGAAGACTTGGAAGTCCTCAATTATTTGCAGGACACCAGTAAGGCACTCGACTCTTTAGATAGGTATCCTGCTATAAAGAAGATCTTCAAGAGGTATAACACCACGCTACCTTCCTCTGCACCAGTGGAACGGTTGTTTTCGTTTGCTGGCATGGTTCATAGCCCCAAACGAAGTCGTCTCTCGGATGGTAACTTTGAACAATTGGTTTTGCTGAAAGCAAATGTTTACAGCGGTTGAACATTAAATTAACACTCTAACTTGCGGTTTTTACCCTTATATTGTCAGTAATTGCGTACTGCAGTAAAACTGTAAAATTAAATTCTATGTAAAAAATGTTTACTTATATATGCTGACCATTCATTGATATGGGTTATGGACCTGGTGAAATGAGAATTGAGAAAAATAGAACTAAAAACTATATGTAGGTCATTTAATAGTTTTTTCTTTGCTGATAAGTTATGATAATACTAAGTTTTAAGTTTACCACCTGAAAAACTGAAAGGGGAATCGTCAATCCCCGTGGTTTAGATCAGGTGACATGGGTAGGATGCGATGCTTGTATTGCCTCAGCCCTCAGGGGAGTATTAGGAGTAATACTTTTCAGGAGTGATTAACAAAATAATTTGTTTTTGTTTACTCTACAAGAGTACAACTTTTTTCAATTCATAAAAGTGATCTTAAAAAGTGATCTTCAAGATCACGATCTTGATCTGGATCTTCAAGCTCACATTTTTCTGGTGATCTGATCTTGATCTTCAAGATCACCAAAGTTGGTGATCTTGCCCATCTCTGCACATGCTATACATGTCGCGGTTTCGGATATCTTGTATTCAAAAACTGATGAAAACTCAGTTGAAGGGGAAAATGACCCTACCCCTGAAGATGAAGCCATCGAAGAAGAACAACACTCTGCACATGAGTTAAGCGAAGATGGGTGAAATTTTATGCACTGATACAATTTTTGAGTCCGACATAGATGACGTAATTGTTCTTCCAAAACTTCGAGAAGATTACTTAAAAGTAATAAATAAGGTGAGAAAAATCTGCCGCATATTTCGAAAGTCTCCTTTGAAAAATGAGAGATTGCAGGATTTTCTCAAAGATGAATTTAATGGAAAGGAAATGAAGCTTATCCTTGACTGTAGAACGAGGTGGAACAGTCTTTTGGCCATGATAGAAAGATTTTTGAAACTCAAAAATTGCATTCCAAAGGCCCTCAGAGTGATACGCTCAACAGAGACGATTTCAGATGAAGAATGGAATGCTCGAAAGAGCCTCTTTGACACGCTTCGTCCATCGGAAATTGTTTTGAAGGGACACTGTTCCGAAGATGCAAATTTGCTCAAAGCTGAATCTTCCATGAAGTTCATTTTGGATAAATTTGAAAGCAAAAACAATCCTTTAGCTTTTGAGCTACGTTAGTGTCTCATTGATCGCTACTCATCGAGAAGACAAAAAGAAGCTGTAGCCTTGCTGAGTTTTCTCCACAATCCCGAGGTATTGAAAAATGAATCATCAGCACCGTTCCTCTTTCCTTCAAGACAAGCACTTAAGAAGTACGCGGATCATACATTTAAGAGGCTTTTTTCAGAAGCTTGCCAGATTTCAGAAACAGACGACCAAGTCCAATCAATTGCTTCGAAACTCGAAGATTCACAATGCAGCTCAGGTCGTGAAGTAAATGATGACGATCAACTTATGAACGAGTACGTGTGAGATGAACAAACTGAAAATGAAACCCAAGAAAGATTCTTCTGAGACCTTTGACGTAAACAATGAATTCAAATATTTTGAAGCTACTTTGAATAGAAGCGAAAATTTGGATCGAATGTACGAGGCGTTGCTTACAATAAAAGCCACCAGATCAGACACTTAATGCTCTGTTTTCTCAAGTGTTATTTCAAAAATCAAGTTCGATAATAAACTTTTTAATTCAAATGTTACACATACTTGATTGAATCAATTAAAACCTTATTTCTGTTTAATATTTTGATCATTTACCTCCCTAAAAAGCATACAGAATCCCATCGGTGAAAACCGGTTTTACACTTTTCGGTTATTTTCCATCCCTAGTTCTGTGGCGGCAAGCATGACCATGTAATTCGAATTCTGTTTTCAACCAAAGGTGTTCAATTGTGAAGCTCAAAATTCTAATGACTGTTCTTATTTTATGTTCATCTCGGCCTGATGTTACTCCAACCCTTATAAGTGTATAAAATTGTCTGCTGGACTGACTGATTCCAGTTTTTGCCCGCCAACTGTCCATCTTGCCCTACCCAGCCCTGCCATACCCCATCAATAGTAAAGGGTAAAAATTAATGTGCAGCTCCCAGCACAAATTTTTTCTATATGGGTAACGAGTTAATAGAACGAACTTCTTCAGGATTGGCTGGAACTAGAGAAGCCATTGCAATGGTTACAAAGTACAAACACGAAGACATAACATTTTTTATTTTTTAATAATTCTCTTAATTTGTGACTATATACGAAATGACACTGACTTTAGTGACCTCTTTTCATCACTAACCAAAGCCTCACCAAAACGTAATCAAAGACCACCAATCTATAGGTTGATCGCAACAACATGCGCACGCGCGCACACACACGCGAGAGAGAGAGAGAGAGAGAGAGAGAGAGAGAGAGAGAGAGAGAGAATTTTCACCATAAATCTAAACGCTTTTCATTATACAGGGTGGGCCGTAAGTTTCCATACATAGGAAAAATAAACATTTTTTTTATGGACAACCATTTTTATTTATATAATATGCTCTACATGGTTGCCATTGTTTTGAAAACACATTTCAATACGTGTTCCCCACTGTTGATGAACACGCATTAGCACAGTTGACGTTATGCTTGTAATGGCGTTGGTGATACGTTCCTTTAGATGATTTATGTCTCGTATCTTTTCCTGATACACCATGGCCTTCAAGTGCCCCCAAAGATAGAAATCAAGGGGGGTGAGATCTGGGGATCTGGGAGGCCACTCCACAGGACCACGCCGACCAATCCAAGCATCCGGAAACTGCTGATCCAAATACCGACGCACGTATTTAAATTTTCCTATGTATGGAAACTTACGGCCCACCCTGTACATCACGCCATTGTGAAACTCTTGTACAGGGGAAGATAATGTAACTATGGTAACTTTATGAAAAACCAAAGACAGCCTATTCATCATGTCCTTCCTCAGGATTAACCAATTAGGCTTTATTTTTAAAAAATGAATGAGAGAAAAGACAGTTACTTTCGACATTATGGCTACTGATGACGTCATTTCTCACACGAGTGAAAATTTTCTCAGTGCATAACTAATGATGGCCGAGGCGAAACACTTTCTCTGCTTTCGCCCTCTTCGCTTTCATTCTCGCTCCTCTGCCCAGCCAGCGAAACGCCCCAAAATTACTTTCTCTTCACCGGGGCACCCGAGGAATTCATGTCCATTCTCGATCCAGTATACCCACACAGATCACTCGTAAACCCTGAAATCAAAACTTCGCAGGGGAAATAACCTAAATTTTCAATTTTAAAAATCCTTTAAGCTTTCAGGCCTCAGTCAATGTGACGTCACAAAATTTATATTTTAGAGAAAACTGTTTTCGAGGGAAACTTTCGTAAAACAATTAAAATAATAATGTAGGAGCGACGTCACTATTCATACCATACACAATTTACAGCCGTTTGAATCGCGATGCCGTATATCATTAGTTTCCAACTTTTTCTGGCTCAAGGCACCCCAGTGCCATCTGTTCTTTCTCGGCACCCGGGAGGATTTTCGTCTCTCACTGTTCAACAACCAGTTTCACCCCAACTCCCTAACCTAAGTAACTTGAAATTGAGCTTATACAGTTTTCAATAACATTTACTTATTTTTGTAATTTTCAGAAAATTTTGAGACACCCTGAGGAGGCACTTGCGCGGCACTCCGGTCGGAAAACCCTGCCTTATAATGTACTTTTTATAATCGTCCCTGTATTATACAGGCCTAGTAATTACTATAATATGACTGTCATTTCCAATTCACAGTTTTAAATTGAGGACTCAACAATCTATAATAAATAAAAATTTTCCAGAGTTTATATTCAATTTTTATTTTTAACTTCAAATTATTGCACGTTAGGCAATTTAGGCCTAATTTTTCTTAACTTTTTCCTACGTAACTTTGGTTTTGTTCCCGCCCAAACTGTCATTCTGAAGGTCATAAAGCTTGTTGACTCACCTTAGACCTACAGTTTAACGTGGAATTTGAACTATGACTTACTACGTCTACTACGGGTGGTCAGAAATTACAAAATCCTCGCCCGAATTCGATCTCATGACCTCCCGATCAACAATCCAGCGTCCTAACCACTAGGCTGCCCAGGATATCTATTTATCTACCAACCAGTTTTTTGTACGGAAGGGCGAACAGCTGGGTGAGCTAAACGCCGCCTGCCATTGCCGGGAATGGAACCAGGGGCAGGTAGATTCATAGCCAGCGATGCTAACCACTACACCATATATATATATATACACATATATATCCCGTGACGACCACATACAAAAATGAGCCAGGGCACAAAACTACAAGACTATTCGTCGAAAGGTTACCAACCCAGGTACCTACCGCCCCCATTCTCCTCAAAATAAGCAGACAATTAATATTGTTACTAATATTTATTTATTTCAAATATATATTAGTAAAAATTTTGAAAAATTTAAAAAGTAAATTTATTTTGTATCACTTTAGCTCAATATTAAAAACCTTTATTATTATTTCATACAAATAAAATATTTACATTTCAGAATTGCATGAAATAAATTTAATTAGTTACTTGGGGGCACTAATTTGTGAGTTCTTGGATACCCTACGAAACCGCGACAATCTTTAGGATACCCCCCAATTGCGACGCCGTGTAGTTTCAGAGTTAAATATGAAAAAGGGATAATAATGAAGGTTAGCCTAGGTTAGGTTTAAGCAGGTTATTTAGATTAGGTTTAATGTCGCCATCTTCATTTGAAAATGTAAAAATGTCGCGATTTTGTAGGTAGTCAAACACGTGTCTACGTATATTAAAAGACAAGTACAATATATGTATCTGCTCATTGAGTAAGTTTGCTAAGTTTTAAATATTGAAATAAAGAACAGTTTCGAGTTGGATCCTGAAAAACTCTGGTTAGCAATCAATTTGTCCACACTATTAGTGTTACAATTGAGGCCCTCCTACGTAGAGTTACCAGACGTCCGGCAAAAGGACATGTCAGGTATTAATTGGGTAGTTTGAGCTTGTGGGAAGCTCATTTTTAAGTCTGGATCATATCTAAGTAAAAAGCCGGACAATATCAACATATTTAAAATGCCTGCCGGACAGAGGACATGAAATTGAAAAGGAGGACATGTCCTCCTTTTGCCAGACGTCTGATAACCCTACTCCTAGGAAAAAGTGGCTAAGCGACGACAATAATAATAAACGCCAGAAAAACGCCGTTAAACGTTGTACCAATTTGAAAGTGGAATACATTTGAACTTTTAAAGATATTTTGTAGAAATATCTTCGAAACTGCGTTTTTCTGGCGCGTTTTACTTTCGTCGTTTAGCCACTTCTTCCTAGGACGGCCTCAATAATTAAAGTACTCGGGGTTCACTTTTCATTACGTCCCTTAAATATTGGGACGCTGCCAAAACACAAAGTACGAGACATCTTGTACAACCTATTATGTCCAATTCGTCGACAAGACAAACATAGACACTAAGAAAACTAACTTAATCTAACCTAGCCTAACTTAACCTAATAACTTGTCGATAAAATGTAGTCGATCAGATGTCGTAAAGCTGTGTGGGACACCAAGCAACCCTATCACTGAATATAATACAGTAATGGCCCAGACGTAATCTTTGAAGGAAAATTTATATGCAACGGTTAGAGAACACAAGTAGATTGATAATAGATAATGATGATAGATAATTTAAGATATTATAAAGTTTCTTGTCGGATAGTTAAGAATGCTTTGAAAATGTCTGAAATTAGTACGGTACATAAAATACCAGTTATTTTCCTAAATTTCCTTTGAAATTATTAAGTCATTCCGGTTTATACAAACACGCGCACGAAAAAGTAAGTATAAAGCAAAATGTAGAAAAGGTCGACCATTGTAAAAAAAAAGAAAAAAAAATGCTTTTCAAGCACCGTTATTAAAACTATATTGTAGTAAAATTCATATACAATCGCACATAACACCAAGTAGCGAATCTAAAACAGAACTTGGTCTTAATAAGAAAAAGAGTAGGGCCTAACTATAAATTAAGAATGTATAGGTTTCACAGACTGTGCTAGGCCTATTCGTTGCCTAGGTTAAGAAGAATTACTAAAAAATGTACACAAAACGTTTTGTATGCAAACTACGTACACATAGGGCAAGGCCTGGCTTTTTAATTTTTTTTTAATAAAACTACGATAAGTTGTCACTGTTTGTAAACATGGAAATATATGTTTTTGTGACGTCAGAGCGGCGAGCTTGATTGCGTGACGTCATCCGGTAGCGATGGTGAAAGTGAGTCGATGGAAGATGACAGGTTCCTTTGGATCAATTACTGATCAATAGTAAAGTGGAAGACAGACACAGACAGATACACAGACAGACAGACAGACAGACAGACGGACGGACAGACGGACGGGGAAAATTGGAAATTTAGGGAGGGGAAGTTCACCAATGTTCTCAAGCTCCTTCCCCACCTCCCATTAGGTAACAATGATCTTTCGGTGCGCCGTGTTGCCAAATTTCTGATGCGAAAACGAGTTTCTTCAATTCTTGATAGGAATTTTAAGTTATTTTGAACATTTAATAATTTTAAAAGTAATTTTTATAAAATTTATATCATTGTATTAACAGCGGCAACGTTTAATTAGTAAGAAATAATTAAAGCTCTATATTACACAAGATAAAAATTAATTTAATTAAAAACAATTTTAAATTATAAACTAATTGAATTAAATAAATTAAAACTATCGAGATGTTAATTAACAGAACTCAAACCATGTAAGACAAGACCTACTTCTATAACAATTACGCACGCGATAACACTTGTTCCAAGTGTACAACTCATGTTTTTCAACCGTCCCTTGGTTCTCGCAGTGTTCAACCGTTACTCTTCGGTGGTCTAACAGCTAACGGTCTTAGTATGGTCGCAATTTACTCGGAGGGGCTTCCAAGCCAGAATCCAGAAACGGAGAACATTGAAGTTCACGAGGAGAGGTTAAGCATTGGTTGATACTGGTTTAATTGGTCATGGCTGCCTACCTATAGAGAATCAGGGACAGGGATCGAATTTCCAGTCTGGGTTACATATAGTCCCATACAGTTTACAAATTAATTAAGCCCGTATCACACAGCTGTTTCTTGATGTTTTTCACACTGAATCGTGTCCCGTGACCCCGACAACAATCGGGGTCTGAAAATTTTCAAACTTGTCGCTATACATTTTCAAAGCCTAATTGTAGCCAATTAATGTGTAAACGGCTGTTTAAGGACTGAAGGTACAAATTGCTAACGTTTCAAGTACAAGCATTCATAATTTGACCCTACAAAAAATTCAGGGCTTGAAGGGTTAAAACTAATATCAGTTGTTTAGGCTTTACGCATACCTGACAAAACCAGCAGTAAATTTTTTCCGCTTTCTATCAACATTACCGTTATCATAACTTAATAGAATTTATTGCAAACGGAATTTATAACCAACAGTTTAGTAACTGAGATTTAAATTAAATAATTGGTTTATCTGACAAAATTATTCATATCTAATTAAGAAGTTAGACCTAATTAAAAACAAACCTTCCATTTTGTTTAACACGAAGAAATGCAGTAAATTTTAACCACCGTCTATTACGTTGTGTACACACACAATTATTGTCTGTATAAGTCTTATAACAAGACCTATACATTCGTTTTTGTAAATAAAGAAAAAGGAACAAGGCGGAAGTGTACAATGCCGAAAAAAGCAAACAAGAAAAACTTTTCGGCCAGAAACGCCAATATGTACTAGCCTAACTCAAATATATGGGGCCTACTCTCACACACTCTTCAAATGAAAACCTCTGGTGTATAGAGATATAAATATTCGTTTCACCCGACTACTCCTTTTGAAAATAAAATGAAAGATGTATTTAGAAATACTTTCAATATTCCTTCATGCGATTAATATCTTAAATTACATTATTCCTAACAAACAAGAAAACAGCAACTTTCTCCCGTCAGTCACCGATTCATCTCCTATATAGACTATTATAACCTCTCGGTTGTTTATGTAGTAACGGTTGCTGATCTTGCGGTAATTATAGGAAAAATGTACAATAATCAGAAATCATCACGGACGTATTCTCGTGATTGATTGTGTACAGAAAGTTGCTGCATATAATTCTCACGTATATATAATTGTGTATATAATTCTGTCAAGGATGAGATTGGTCGGGTGTTACAAGTTGAGGTTATATCAACACTAATGCAATCCAAATGCAACTGTAAAACACGTTTAATAAGAATTTATATTGCTTAATTAAAAACAAGGAGTAATTGGAAAATTAGTTCAACTTCCTTGTGCTTTAAAGTTTTTCAAAATCATATAGGCCTAACTGAATTCTAAGTGACGTATCGATACACCTAATACTGTACTATACATTCTTTAAAAACTGTTTACGCAGAAGGGATCTACAACTTGTAACGTATAAACCAAACTAGTCGCTACACCATCAGAGAACAGTCACCCACACCACTACCGAATAGACTCAACGTTGCTTAATCTCGTTAAGCACGGGAACGGTGTGATAACGTAGCCATGACATTACCCAACGTATTACGTATGACAACCGTATATATGCCTTGAAATGAATCATCCTTAACTCTCTTAATGACGGAATTGTTTGTAGGAATAAGTTATGAATGCGTGTATTTGAAAGGTTACCAATATGTAGCGGTCGTCCTTTTAGTGTTAAAGCCAAACAGACTTAGCTATAGGTACAGGATGCACAACCTGTGGCCCGCGAGCCAATGTAACCCACACACGGAAGGAACAATTTGCGGCGGCTCGCGAGGAAGAGCTAATACTGCGCTGTCGCCACAAACAGAAATCCTGAAGTAGATGAAGTACGTTTTTGCAATAACTATTTTAAATTATCAGTTATCGCAGCCTAATGAAGCACAACTCGTAAAAGAAAATATTCATGATATTTAATGATTAAAGATGGTTTTAAATGCTCGCCATCGACCAATGGGCGGCCCGCGGTGAGTAAACCAATGGTCACTATTTGGTCTTTTCTTGAAAAAGTTGCTCATCCTGGCTTGTAGCCTAATTAATACCACTTGGGCAAACCTTTCAACCTGGGGCGAAAACTAAATAAAATTAATGTATCGTAATACCAGTGTAGGAAACTTTTCTTATATATATATATATATATATATATATATATATATTCCTAATTAAATCTTTAATTAAATAATAATTGTTTGCTTGGTTAATTTTCTTTCTCCTTGTTTATTTCTTAAGGATTTACTTTTTTTAGATTAATTTCATTTACTAATCAGGATTACAAAAACAGAGAGAGAGAATGTTTTTGGCTATCTATCCTCCGTTTCCCCTCCGAGTCTTTACGATATACACACAGCTCATTACGACACTGACGTATGTATAGCGACAATAGCAGTGTCACCAATTTCACATATTTTGAGTCATTAAATATCATAAAAAAGGATGTAATGAAAGTTAGGTTTGGTTAAAGTAGGTTAAATGTCGCCATCCATAACTGAAAATGTAAAAGTATAATGATTTTATACTGTGTGTGTGAGCGCGCGCGCGTGCGTGTGCCGTTCTCTATGAACACGTGGTTTGCACAAAAAATGTTTATGTATAATACCTTAATACACGAGACGAGAAGCAGATAAATGCTCAGTAGAGTAGGGAGGAACATAGCGTGTGAACATTTAAACATTTCTGTAACGGAAAAGCAAAGAACCTGAACAAAAACAAATCAAAGTTTGTATTTTTTTGTTATAGACATGTCCCTTTGGCTATATAAGATTGTTAGGTCAGATAAGAAAATAAGTTTGTTTGAAGCAACCTATAAAATGAAAACACTACTTTGTTATCAGTTTAAAAGAATGTGGTTATGTAGCTTGTCCGTAGGAAATGGTCACAGGTACTGTTATCTCGTGTTTTCGGGTACACCTGTGTAGCACACCAGCCAGTTGATTCAAAGGAGAGTGAAAGCAGCGCGCGTGTGTGTGTGTGTGTGTGTGTTTGTTCAGCTTTCTGTGTGTGTTCCGTCCACACACCTTAACCACAGTCAGTCCAAAACTATTTCCTCCATTTACATCCGGACGTCATCATGTCTCGGTACACAAAAGTATGTTGATAAACATAATTCCAAATAATAATGTTCGGACTTGTTTAATTCCCTTTGGAAGAGCAAAGGTCATGTGACTGAGGTGACCTACAACTTTACCTGGGATCCAAGCCATCGAAGAGTAGCTACATCATCATAACGCCAATGAAGTTCCCCCATCCAACTATTGATCAGACCCAACGTCGCTTAACCTCGTTGATCTAACGGGAAACGGTGTTGCGACGTGATCATAACGTATCCTTCATTTCAAATAGGAAAAGGTCCACGTCACCGGGAATTTCTTTCATTGGAAATTACATTCTAATCATCCCATCGGGTTATGCCATTCAACGTCTCAACCGTTCAAAAGCCGTTTGTAACCTCGAATCGACTTCAACTATCGATGAGTTTTGATTTCTTTATCCTGGTCTATCTGATGGTTCAGTTCGGGGAAGGCGGGGTCTGTACTTCTCTCACCAACGTGTATTCAGAACGTGGGTTAGAAATTAGAAAATGTCCAATCAAGGAGCATGTTTAATTTCTCCTAAAAGTTGACCAATCATTAGAATACACAGTGATGATTACTATGAGCTAGAATTTACTTTCAGTCCATGGCTTCTCACAGGTGGCATGCTCACTCCTCACCAAATTCTCGAGAATCTCAGATCGCCAATCGAATGAAAGTCCACGTAAATTGTCTTTGCAGGTTTGGTTAGGTTAGGTTGAAGTGATATTCGATTACCGATACCTTTCGGTTCTGAAGAATTTACATATTCCGTCGACGTGCAGCTTCAGCGCTATTGTAATAATATGACAAAATTTAACTAGACCTAACTTAAACCCAACTTAAAGACGTCAATAAAATGTCACGTTAACGAAATGACGGAAGTATCGTTGGCCCGGGGAATATTACTAGTGGTATACCGATACCAAAATGTTGGCCTAGATACCAATACCGATTCTTCAATTTTGCCGATACTTTGGCCAATACCGACATATCGGTACATCACTAACCTACATCATTTCCATTAGCTACCTGTTCAGTTACAAACTCTAAAAAGTTTGAGAGATTAGACAAACAAGATCTTCCTGATCTAAATCAATGTTGGAAACTTTGAACAAGATTTAAAACTTTCCAAATGCTTTTTAACATTTTTTATAATTCTAGCATCTTTACCAACAGTGATGTTAATTAAACCAACAGTGATGTTAAACCAATTTCCTACCGCCTCTTTACTGCCCTTTTTTTAAATGGGTACAACATTTGCTTTGTTCAATCTTCGGATATTTCTATATAATTAATATATGTACCAATAACAAACAAAATAGTACCTCAGCTGAGCTATCCTTCCCTTCTTTGAGAATCCTAACATTATTATTGGGACCAGCAGCTTTATTTGGTTTCAATATGTCAATCACTAATTAATTATCCTTCTTTATCGGAATCTTATCAAGAATGCCACGGTTTAGAGAATCTAAACTCTAAAGCAGGGATTCCCAAAGTGGTCTGTACAGACCCCCAGGGGTCTGTAGGAAGCTTTCAGGGGGTCTCTAAGCTTTTGGAAAAATAGTAACATTAACTATATTAAAATAAATTTCCATTTCACACTAGACATTCGGTAAGTGTTTATTAAACTGGTTTAATGAGCGTAGAATGTTTAATTTTACATTAATTTAAAAGCTATCTATGTTTATGAAATATACTATAGTTTGTAACTGAATTCATAATTTTTTTTGTAGGGGGGTCTATGTCCGTACGGAATTAATATTTAGGGGTCCTTGGTGGTAAAAGTTTGGGAACCCCAGCTCTAAAGGATCAAAATTTAATATTTTTATAAATTGAATATTTTTATAAAGTATCGGTGGCATCGGGTATCGGCCACGATTCCACCAATACATCGACAAAACAGGCCGATACCAGAGATACCGATACATCGGTACATCACGAAATATTACCCCAGACTAACTGCCGCGGCTCCCTCCGACCGACCCGAGTTTCATTCATTCATAAACAATAAAAATTCCACAGAATATATCACCCAAAATTACATACCAGATAATTTTCTGACGTTTTAACAGAATCTGGTATCCGTTTTTTTGCAATTGAGCACGTTTTGAGATAAAAAAAAATTTCGAAGATGTATATCTCAAAAGCTATTCAATTTCACAAAAAAACGGATACCAGATTCTATTAAGACGCCTCAAAATGCATCAAATAAATATTTTCTGCTATGTAATTTCATTTTCTTTATTGTAATCTAAGCTAATCGTACCTAACCTAACGTAAATTAACCCTCATGAACAATACATCTGACCCGGGAAGTGTCACAGTTCGGACATAAACGAGTTTTTCATATTACATCATGATTTGCAAAAAACTCAAAGCTTTATCTTCGTCTAAGGCAATAAGACGAATTAAGTCTTCAAAGTCTACTTTACAACTGGCACAGTTCATGGTAAACACAGAAACAAAGAAACAATTATTTGCTGCCAATTTTGATTAGATAACATATTAAATATTTTTTCTTATTAACATTTATTTGCACAGCATATGAAACTTATTTTTTTATAAAGATTTTGAATATAATGTTAAGGTTTAGTGATGCGTTCTGCGGAATATTAACCTCAAACTTATTCTCGCTCTCGTCCGGCGTATGTACCATAGTCTAATACTCTAATATATAAAGTCACCTCATAAGCCCCGTTTTCATTCATAAAAATCCACACTAAAATTAGCTCGTAGCTCCCCCTAGGTGAATATTCCAAATTACAAAACTGGGAATTAATTAGTCTCATTATAATTTTGAAGTCAAGACCACGTTGGACAGATGTTTTAAATGTTTTCAAAGTGTTTTTAATATTCACCCCTAATATCAGATGACATAGGACCATATTCACAACAAAGACATCTTTCTCTTAAGATGTTTTTACGTTGTCCTTGTTTCTCATTTTCTTAAAATCATCGTAAGTTATAGTAGATTTTGCATTTTTGTTTAGGATGAAACTTCATGAATGAGTGTAGGAGGGAGGATTGTTTAACATCTTTCGCAGCAGCAAGGGTCATATGATAGAGGGGACCTACAGCTTTACGTGGGACTCGAACCCCGGGTCACTACATCTGGACGTAAAGGGTCGGTCACCCATCCAACTGCTGCTCTCACCCAATGTCACAACTTCGCTGATCGAATGAAATGAGGTTCACGACTTATGTTACACTATGGTACATACGTCGTTTCAGGTCTTAGATATGTGTGTGTGTGTGATATAATTTGATGACGTCATAATGGTGGAGCCGTGTGCGGCTGGCGATGCGCGCACGGGGCTAGAACTTTCTTCTGGGAATCAGGGACGTGGTAAGAACCGTAAATGGAGAATTAAATCAAGACTTTCGAAAGGTAAAATCGAAAGAATAAGAAAGTCTTTCGTGAGAGTCTTTCACACGCACGCAAAGATTACCTTTTGAGTCTCTCCATATTGAAACCAGAGGCAATTATTCGTCGACGTCATTTACAGATTTTTGTAAAGCAAAGTGGTTGGCAACATTTTTTAGTGAAATTTACAAACGCTTTCAGTGAATTTTATATTTTCTACTTAAATTTTATATATTTTACGAATTGTTTGCTGGAATACGGCCGAAATAGGGTATGAAAAATTTGTAGGCTCCCACCATATTAAATAATGCCCCTACCTTGTAGATTTAATAAACCAAACATAGCCTACCTAACAACGATGTTCCCCATGGGCACATAAAAGTGTCATGAGTCATACTGAAAATAGCCAAAATACACTGAGATTTTCTTTTATATATATAATAGTTTGAAATGCGTATCAGCTTAAGTGAATTTTTGCTAGTTTCGTAACTTTGGGGTGTTGGGGAGGGAAGAGCTTGGGAGGGAGTTCCATTTCTTACATAATTGTGCGGACAAAAACCAGGTTTTACATATCAGACTTGTAGTTAAGATCTGAGTAATGACGATAAAACAGTAAAGGTAGAAAAAGATAACTGTAGAAAGCCTATAATAAAAATTAGGCATAGCCTACACTAGATTCTAGCAGACGATATCCAGGATGGCCTTGCAAGTTGAAGGCGCAGATTTTACGCCTCTATACGAATAAATATTGTTAAGTGTGTGTGTGTGTGAATAATAATTACAGTATATACCAGGACGGCATGAAAGCATTATTAAAGTTACTTACCAAACCAATGACTGTTATCAGTAGAGATAAGATAACAAGGCTTTATTATTATTAATCCATCGTGAAAAGCCCAATTTAAAAGTGTTAATCTTTTTTTCATCACTTATATGACTGACACCATTGTACAGTATATTAAAATTTGCGAAACAATCTGTATTTTTTAGCTTTTATTTAACTCATTATTAATTAAGGTCTTTTTCTAATTGACTGAGCACCTCCAGTCATTTTTTCATTTTTTCAAATGAAATACTCATTGAGGAAAGTATTTAAGAAATCGTACAAATTTGAAGAAAGATATTGCACTTGCATATAATCTGTATATAAATGAAAAACCCGGGAACACAAGTGATTCGAAACCCTTAATTAAAGAATTCAATTCTCTTTAGACTGAATTATTAAATAAACTAAAACAAATGCAGTCGCCACCGACCCGACGAAACTCTCAGCTAAAACTGCTCAAAGGCTAAATTCTTTGAATGAATTTTAGCGCACCTTCACTCAAACTTAAGCAACAGTTGCCAGATAGCTAAATTTGGTTAGAACAATTTACTGGAAAGTGTTAATGTCTATGAATGGGAACAGTAATTGCTGTAATTTGTGATTTCAAAATTATACGTAGCCTAATAATACTCAACATGTCATGTTTTATTTTCACATTCAGGTCCAAAATACCGAATAGGTTGTACTTAAAATTTTTAAAAACTACAATTTCTTTTTTTATATTGTTAACTTTATAAACTGGTAATTAATTAAGCTCCAACTTAGTAGATAATGTTTGGATAATTTTAGTTGATTTAATGTTTGAAGGATGAAAAAAGTCATTATACTCTTTAATTAGTAAAATTTTGTGTATTATCTATAAGAAATATATTAAAACCTACAGACTAAATATTTCACGACTAATTTTACATTATCTCAAACCTCTTTCCAAAATATAGGATGATTTTTTAAGCATGTAACACTTTAAAAGGTTTGTATTTTTGTTATTAACTGAAATAAAAGCATGGAATTTTTACTGTACCTTCTCTACACATGGGAAACTAGTTCCTTAGTGCAAAACATGTTCTATGTGATGTCTTCTCAGTTTGTTAATTCTTTGCGCGCGAACAGCAAAATTTTGCAGTACTCTGGAACAGAGTAGGCCTACAGTATATGTTGAAATCTGAGAAATTTCTTGTTCAGTTTATGCTTTCAATTCTTTTATTGTGTGTCAGTTTGTGTGGATTCCGTTTAAACTATATTTTAAATAACCTAACACATAAAAGTCACAGGAATTTTAGATCTGGTGATGTTGGTGGCCATGATATTCCTTTACCATAAGCCACGAGAAATCTGTTAGACAGGAGTGACTCTTCCGTCGAAAGTATCGCGTAAGTAGCGTAAGCTCAGCGGTCACCATATAAAACAAGCATGTTTTACACTAGACTGTGACTAGAGGACTAATTCCCCACGTGTAGAGAAGGTACAGTAAAAATTTATGTTTTTATTTCAGTTATTATAAAGCAATATAAACATTTTAAAGTATCCAATGTTTAAAAAAATCGATACATTTTAAAAAGCCCATTTTGAAACCAACTATGACGACTTAGGTACGCCATTCCTTTCATTGAATCACTAGATGCGATTGTCAGTATTTCATCTCGAGGATTAAATGTATCACTTTAAAAAAAATGGTAAAAAGCTCATTGAAAAAGTTCGACCAAGCGTCCGTGAAATTTCTTATACTTTTCACAGACATGCGGTAAACAAAATTGATAGACACGTCAACAAATGATCTTTAAGTGTCAAGAAAATAGTGGTTACAAATCTCATAATTCATGAACTTAAAATGAATATTAATTAAGCATTCAACATATAACTTACTTTTGAGTTTAAACAATAATTAAGATGGTAGAATCGCAGTTTAGCGTTGTAAGTTTTTTTTTTGGGGCGATATCCTATTTTGGCGTCCTAAATTATTCAACCAACCAAAAATAAATGGCATTCTAACACTTTCAAATTACTTGTTTATGTTGATTAGGTTAATTGAATGCCCGGTTAGGTCAACTGTACGCCCTTGACGATTGGTTAAAACTAACGAAAATATCATTATATTGTGATATTTTTGTTAAAACTAACGAAAATATCGACTTAACCTAACCAATCGTCAAGGGCGTACAGTTGACGTAACCGGGCATTCATTTAACCTAATTAACATAAACAAGTAATTTGAAAGTGTTGGAGTGCCGTTTATTTTTGGTTGGTTGAATAATTTAGGAAGCCAAACTAGGATATCGCCAAAAAAAAAAAAAAATGTTTACGACACTAAACTGTGATTCTACCATCACAATTGGTGGTGTTTGATATTAACACTTCGGTTATTACTATTTGAGGAATTGTAAATTTGTTTAAAATTTCGAGGTAATTACGACCATGATTCGAATATATCTTTGGTTACCTTCCGCCCGAATTGTTCTTCCTGACGAAGATCAAGTTTTTCACTCCACCTTAGACCTACAGTTTAACGTGGAATCCGAATCACACCCCACCAGCAGCCCAGCGTCTTAATCACTAGGCCACCCATTTATCTACCAACCACTTTTCTTTGTGTGGAAGGATGGACAGCTGGGTTTTGCTGCGCGCCGGCTGCCGTTACTGGGTCTCGATCCCGGGGCCGATGGAATCGTAGTCAGCGACGCTAACCACTACACCACCGATTATAAAGAAAAATCCAGCGAATAACTTAAATTACTGTACTCTATATAGAAATAATAATAATAAACATTTAATACATATAAAAAAGAACTATAGAATAATCAATCCATAACAGCTATAGTAGGCCTATATCTTTTGTTTTATGACAAATTCCAAAACAATATCTGTCAGTCTTTTGTGTAATACTTATAACGATTAAATGGTAACTGGTAACTGGTAGGTTTACTGTCGTAAATGAAACTAAACAGTAACAGCGTTTGTAGAGTGCGTACTGTAATGGAAATTACGTTACATTTTTGTTCTCTAATACTATAACAGCTTGTTATAGCACTAACGTCTTTTCACCAAAAACACCCTCCAAAACTCTAAATATTGTAGTGTAAAATTATTCCACTGTTCTTGTAGATATTCCCAAAGTTGAAATGAGTTGTTGGACATCGCGATTTTGCCTTTTTCTCAAGTTCATCCCACATAATCTCAATTGGATTTAGATCTGGGGATTGATGAGGCCAGTTCATTATTCTTAATGCTCAGTCTTCACTTCCTTTGTTAAGATATATTTCGTAGTATAATACTGTATGTTTGGGGTCATTATCTCGTTCCAAGATGAAGTTATTTCCAATCAAACGTTGACAAGAAGGAATGGCATGATGCTGTAGGATACGATGGTACCTCTCTTTGTTGAGGTTTCCTTTAATTTTCACTAGGTCCCCAGCCCGCTCAGCAGCAAAACAGCCCCATACCTTTACAATGCCAACTCCATGCTTGACTGCGGACACCATGCCTCTCTTTTTGAACCTTTCTCCAGTTATTCTTCTCACTTACTGTCTTCTGTTACTGCCAAATATTTCAAATTTGTTCTCTCTGTCCAGAGTACTTGTTTCCAGTTTCAGATGGGGCTCTAGCCTCGCCAAATTATGGCATATTCCGAATTATGAGCAACACATTTTTAGAACGCTTAGAAATAAAAACAAATACAAATGTGGGTACTGGGTATTGCCCATGAAAAGGGATCAACAAGAAGTTTTACGGTGGTCGGCAGTGGTTTTGAGGCGGTACATTGGGTCGTTAGTACAGTATACAATACATAAATTACACTATTGCAAGTGTATACTGTAAGCACGTGAACATTACACGTAATGTACTTAGACTATTTACACAGATGACTGGTGTTTACTCACTATCGGACGAAAATATGTTTGTAGCCAAATTTGGATGATACGACTCAAATCAGAATCAGAAGCGTAAGGTGTTGATTGCCTTGAGGCCAAATCTGTATATAATTCGGCACCGATGCCGAATTAAGAATATTTTCGGCATCTCTTAAACTAGCGGAAATAAGCAAATTCGAAGTATAGAATGCCGAATTGTGGAGGTTTTTATTGTATTGGTTTTGGCAGCGGGACTTTTAAGCTACACCACATTTTATCACGTGATACTATAATTTTGACCGCCAATATATATACATATACAGGGTGTTCTAAAATTACCGAGTAAGCTTTTATATGAACGCAATATCTTAACAAAAATTATGTGATATTTAACAATTTTATTTCAAATAAAGCAACAATAATTGTTTATTTCAGATGTTCAAAGTGTCTTCCTTCAACTTCAACACAGTGTTCACAACGTCCCACTATTCATCGACAGACATCTAAAAGTTTACTAGGTAATTTTAGAACACTATATATATATATATATATACACAAATTCAGAATGGTTCCCTGAGACAATTATATGTTAAACACAGACCGTGCATGGAACAAGGAACTCTTCTGGGAAAATTAAATCCACTATAGTCCGAATAAGTAATGGTAAATGACAAATACCATAGTTTTTCTTTTTCATGATTTTAGCCCGACGTGGGCAACGGGTCTCTCCCTTTTTCTTTGATTTATTCAACCCGACGTGAATGCAACGAGTCTTTTACTTATATAGAGGTTCTGAATGTAGGGATCTAGGCTTGCTTTAAACCCTAGATCCATGTCCCAAAGCTGGATCCTGTCTGCTTTGCAGATAGCTGGTGAGGGAAGCTATATTTATGGGATCTCTTTGCGAGAGACCCGTTGCCCACGTCGGGCTAAAATCATGAAAAAGAAAAACTATGGTATTTGTCATTTACCATTACTTATTCGGACTATAGTGGATTTAATTTTCCCAGAAGAGTTCCTTGTTCCATGCACGGTCTGTGTTTAACATATATATATATATATACAGTATATATATATATATATAATATATATATATATATATATATATATATATATATATATATATATATCGGGTGACTTAAAAATTTACTTAACTCCAATAAAAGCATGAAATTTTCTACAGTACCTTCTCCAAATATGGGGAAATTAGTTCCCTAGTGCAAAACATGCTCTATGCTCAGCTCATTAACTCTTTGAACATGAACAACAAAATTTTGCAGTATTCTGGACAGAGTATTTGCTGAACTCGTGAGAAATTTCTTGTTCACTTTATGCTTTCAATTCTTCTATTGTGTGTGTGTGTGTGTGTGTAGATTCTGTTTAAACAATCTATCTTTTAAATAACTCTCTAGTTAAAGTCACGGGGGTTTAAATCTGGTGATATTGATGGCCATGATATTTCTTTCCAATCTCATAAACCGCAGGAAATCTGTTGAACAGGAAGGACTTTTTCCGTCGAAAGTATCGTGAGATGAGAGGTCATTACATAGAGCGAGCACGTCGAAAGTATCGTGAGATGAGAGGTCATTACATAGAGCGAGCATGTTTTGCACTAGGGAAAGTAGTGTAGAGAAGTTAAAATGAAAGTTTCATGCTTTTATTTGAGTTAATGAAAAAAAACATTTTAAAGTGTCATATGTTTAATAAATCACACACACACTATATATATATATAAATTATAAAATTTATTTTGGGCATGATGATTTGTCCAACCAGGAGCTATTTCTACATTTTTTCGCAGAGTGACCAATCACAAGAAGGAAAAACGCTTTTAGTTTTGAAATTCAATTCTACTTCGTCAAAATACAGTTGTGGGAGCAGCATAAGCGAAGAAACAACGATTGGTGTTCGTTGTATGCTAATTTTTTAAAGAAACAATTTTCTATTTAATGTACATTTTATAAGTTCACCCTTTAATTAACTTCATTTTCTTTCTACTTTTTGACATTCTGCGAAAGTTCTGTTCTAATTGGGTTTACAATCTGTTTATTCAATGTAACTTTGAATTGTTAATACGAAAGCTAATACATATATATGAATGGTGGGGCCCCAGGGGAGGTTACAAAACTTCAATCCGTCATTTTTTGACGGGGGTTGGGAAGCTAGTATATATATATATATATATATATATATATATTGGGACGCCCTGTGTGTGTATATATACATATATATATATATACAGGGCGTCCCAAAAAAATGTATACACACTTTAACAGCTGATAGCTCAATTGATGTTTCTTTCTTTCCAAGTTAAACCCATTAGAATTAATAATGGCAGTCAGACTAAGCTTTGAACAAAGGAAATTCATTCTAAAATGCTACTGGAAGTGTGAAAACGCAGTTGAAGTGCAAAGACAGTTTAGGAGGGAGTTTCAAACAGATCCACCAACGCGACTTACCATCACTCGAATTAGAGATAAGTTTGAAGCTGATGGAACTGTTCAGAATGTCCACAAGAAGCGTTCCGGAAGACCACGGACATCGACAAGCCCCACAAAGCAAGAAAGAGTACTGGAAACGTATCACCAAAGTCCAAGAAAATCTGTGCGGCAAGCGAGTCGTGAGGTAGGAATTTCAGAATCGTCTGTCCAACGCATTTTGAAGCGCTGTCAATGGAAAAGTTACATTCCAAGATTAGTCCATGCTATTAATGAAGATGATCCGGACCGAAGAGTGGAGTATTGCGAGTGGTACTTGGCACGATGTGGGTGTGGATTGGACGAAGGGGTTTCGTAGAATACCCTCCGCGTTCACCAGACCTCACACCACTAGACTTTTTTTTATGGGGATACTTAGAAGACAAAGTCTACGCTATAAAACCTGCAACAGTCGCTGAATTGAGAGCAGCCATTGAACGAGAATGCACACAAATACCAAACGAAATGTTTCATGATGTTTGCGATTCCATTGCTTCGCGTTATCAGCAGTGCCTGGACCAGAACGGACGTCAGTTTGAAAACAGGCGTTGACAAAACAATTAAATAATGTCTGTAGATTCTATTACATTTTGAAAATGAAATGTATTTTAATAAACACTGCCTTTATAAGTATTTAAAGTGTGTATACATTTTTTGGGACGCCCTGTATATACCTTGTAGCCTTGTAACCTTGATGAAGTTACTGCTGTCGTGTGCTGCTTCCTCACCACACGGAACACGGAGGTTAAGCTCGTGCTCGACCTCCAGAACTGGCTGGGTGGAGAAGAGAGTTGCTTTCTTGAGCTCTCGATCTCGCATAACCAGGTATACCCAGGGGCGTCCACAGGATCAATTAAGTAAGGGGGCACTTTCAAATACAAGGGGGGGGCACAAATATGAGCTCTAGGGGGTCCGGGGGCATGCTCCCCCTGGAAAGTTTTGAAATTTACGTTGTCTGAGACATTTCCTGCCTTCTGGAGGCAGTTAGGAGGGCAAATGATAGTGCTTCAAATACTGAAAAATAAGGATTTTTTTAGACATGCTTTGTATGTTCATGATATTAGGGTGAATTTTTTAATTTGAAGAGTTTGAAATTTTTGAAATTTACGTTGTCTGGGACAGCATTTCCTGCCTTCTGAAATATAAGGATTTTTTTAGACATCCTTCGTATGTCCGTGATATTAGGGTGAAACCAGATACACAATAACTTAAATATGGGAACTTATACAATATTAATAATATATATAGTAACCAATTACTATCTTCAAATATTATGACTGGATTTTGGGTTTATGATATCTGTAAGCAGTTAACGAAATTTGGATGGTTATAGGTTCAGTTAGAGATTAGGTATAAGAGTTTGGATCTTGTGGGTTATAAACCTATCATTTACTTCATTTTTTCATATAATACAACAACCAACAAGATCCGGTTTTTCTTATGTAGAATTTAAGTGTGAATCTATTTTCTTCTATGGTATTTCTTGTGCAAATTGATATTAATGGAGATATAAGCAATTTTCAGATCGATTAAAATCGATTGAAATAGTATGGGGGTAATTATTCATTTTACCCCCGCGGGTCGATTTTGATATGAGAATAGGTTTTTCTGGTGTATTTTGGTGTGTTTTATTCAAATCTGACCTTCATTTCTTGCGCAAATGAATTATTGAATGCCCGGTTGGGTCAACTATACGCCCTTGATGATTGGTTAGGTTGTCGTGATATTTTCGTTAGTTGGGTTAAGTCGTGATATTTTCATTAAGACTATCAATTTGGACAAGAAATACCATAGAAGAAAATAGATTCAAATTTAAATTCTACATAAGAAAAACCGGATCTTGTGGGTTGTATTATATGAAAACAATGAAGTAAATGATGGGTTATAGTTTATAATCCACAAGATCCAAGAGTTTCTCTTATTATTTTCCATGCGTATATACAGACTTAATTTACATAATGTCTTTCAGTAATTTAGTTCTTTGCAGCCATTGATCTTGGCTGTGAAATTTCTTTGCATTTCCTCTACTTTATTCATTTCTTCTTTTTCATATGGGGACGTCAAGATTGAGCAGTATTCAAGTTTTGGTATTCGATCAATGTTTTCAACGGGAGATCCGTTACTTTCTTGTCTCTTCTTTCAAAGGTTCTATAGTAGTCTTCCCAAAAGGGTCTTTTCTTACCAAGGTGATCTTCCGCCGGGGCAAACAAAGCAGTTCTTAACCTTGATGGAAACCTTAAGTTTTACGTTTAGCGAAAGTGACCAAATTCCGGAAACCAAGAGACGTCAAGAAAACATCCATCAAAGTTCACAATAAAAAGTATCGAGATTTTGGCCCTATGTACTACCGTCATTTTGTTTTCTAATAAATTTTTCCCTCGAGAATGAAACGCCGTAAGGTACTTCATTGGAGAACGCTGAAGGAGTCAGTCACAGCCACGGGCGTCGATTGCGGGGGGGACGCAGGGGACATGTCTCCCCCACTTTTTACTAAAGGGGGGACAACCTCCCAGTTGTCCCCCCAACTTTCGTGGATGAATTGCTATAAATGCTAACTACTAATGGCACCTAATAAGACGTTATATGTCGTATTATATGCAAATGTAATAGCAATATTATAAATTATTGTCATGAACGCCAGTGTATATTTATCATGGAATTTAGCAGTCAATTTGCATTTTAATTGCACGTAGCATTTGTGCGTTCTTGGTCATTAAGTACGCGAAATGGAAGTATGTTAAACTAACGGTTTTGTTACGTATCATTTTCAATATGAAAGTGTGATCAAAGTGCAGTTTATTTGTTTTATATTTCACGAACATATTTTGTTATCAGTTTATGTACATTGATCTCCGTTGTCTACGGGTAACAAAAAGATTTATTTCGGTTAAAAATACGTGTGATATTATGTTACATGAAAGGTTAAATATTATAAATAGTTTGTATTGCGTTTCTTATTTCTGCAAAAAAAATGTTTAAATAAAGGAAGACATAAAATGATTAAATACAATTGTTTTTTTTCAACATGCTGAGAAAAATACCAAAAACAGGTAAATGGTAAATTATGACATTGATATATTACACGCAACGGCTACTCGGAGTATTGTTTGATTCGCTGTTTGAAGGCGAAGTGTCCCCCACCCTCCACTATTTTAGAGCAGTCGACGCCCCTGGTCTCACTCTAGTCTATTAACAGTGTTCCCAACGGTACTGAGTTACATATATCTCCGGTTCTCATGATATTGTTCCTCGGATTGTAACAACTTGTTGACATCCTCTGAGAAAGCTATAAATCCATGTTTCATTGTCTTATTATACCATGATTACATATGTCGAATGTTTCAGGAAAGTCAGTGCATGTTTCATTGTAATATTCACTGTTTTCAAGTGCATCTCTGATATTGTTTGTTCTATTAGCTGTGATAGGCACATCTTTCTGATCGGAATCCGTGCTGGTTCTCAATGAATTTTTCTCATGTCTCCAAAAAAGTCGGATTTTCTCTCTGACTATTATTCTCTCAAATATTTTGGCGAGATGAGATGTCACCAGTGACACTGCTGATCTATAATTCTTTGATATCTATGCCTTCCTTTATATATATACTAGTACAGTTCCCGCCGCTTCGCTGACGGTTAGACAGGCTAAACTACAAAAAAAGAACCCAGCCGTGAAAATTTTGAGCTTCACATTGTGTCAACATTTCTGAATCTGGTATCTCCCAAAACCTCCTCACCCCCATTCATACAACTTGGGGGCTAACCCCCTCCCCATTACCCCACCCATCACCCATTACCCCCACCCCCACCCTTCCCCATTGCTAAACTACAGAAAAGAACACAGTCATGAAAATCTTGAGCTTCACATTTCCGCCCGTAATACAATTTTTGAATTTTTTTTACAATTTCTGAATTTTTTTCTCACAATTTCTGAAAGTGTGACGGACAGACAGACGGACAGACGGACAGCTCTCTTATTATAGTATAGATTACTATAAATGTTAGCGGCAGTAAGCGAAATCCGGCATTAAGTTTAATGCCTAGGTAATAAGTTGAAAGTTAAGAGTGCGTATAATCATACGTATAATGCTTATTTATATATTTAGAATAATAAATATAACCTAACCTAACTTAATATAGCCTAACATAACCTAAACAGTGAAAGTTACCGTTCTAACTAATGCTACATACATTCTTAACTTTCAGCTTATTGCCTAGGCATTATCTCAATGCCTGATTTTGCTTATTGCCGTTAACATATATATATATATATATATATAAAATAAAAGTATTTCTTTACGTACTGTTTATAAATATGTAAATACTGTGGACATACATATATGTCTAAAAAGTTGTTTATGAGACTAAATTTATTCATGTATTCACTTTTCCACCTAACCTCTTTGAACGAATCTTCCAGTAATAAGGATTGATGCTATTGCAAACGACTGTTTTGATGCAAATTTAAAAGATAAGCCGTTAAGAAATATTTTGTATTTATTTATACGATACTTTGTGTCACCATACTTTCGATCTAATTCGCGAGAATAATTTACTGTCTGAATTACAGTGCATCGTTTAAGTTTCGCTTTTAAATAGTCATTTAAATTAGAAAGGATATTTTTGTTTTATTCGTATTACCTATTAAACATGTCGTAATGTTTACAATTTAAACATGGTGGAATTTTCCATGAAGTGAGCTGCAACTATGCACCACTGGCTTGCCGTTGAAACTTTAGAATAATGTGCAGTATTAATTGAAGGACTAAAAGGAAAATCTGATACATGCACGAAACCCTTAAATTTTAATGTCTACTGAACGCCACCTGACAATTTAACGTGTCTTCTAGGTTGAAAACTAAGCAGTGTACGTAGCAGACTTTATGAGCAAACAGCGGCAAGGGGAAAGTTCGTACATTTTACTTATGGCGTTTAGCAGCATTTGTTCCAAATATTCCGAAAAATGTTCCTGAAACAGCATGTAGCAGACTTTCCCTTTTTCCCCTTCAATTTCCCTTCTATATTAAAATAAGAGTAAAGCCCATTTCACGTGGCCGTTTGCTGCCGTTTTTCACCGCTGAATCATGCCCCGTTTAAAAACGATTGTAGCCGTTCACATAATCGGTAATAATTGGGGTTTGAACAATTCAAAAATCTTGTCGCTGATAGCAATTAATACATTCGACACAGTTTCAAACCCCAATTCTTGCCGATTAATGTGTAAACGACTCCAATCGGTTTTCAGCAGGGCCACAATTCAGCGGTAAAGAACGACTACAATTGGCCGTGTGATATAAGCGTTAGGCTATGCATTGACTTCTGGTGGCAGGAGTCACTTTGAATGTTATCAAAGCCCGCCTATATATTCATACTACGTTTGAACAAAATTTCATACACTTTTGCAAAATTGAGAAAGAGTCAATTTGACCATACGTTTACAAAATACTACAACCATCAAAATTTTGAGCTCCGCATCCAAAACCAGCGAGTCAAAATTTGTGAAGCTGCATTGAAAATCAATGTGACTTGTAGGCTTAAAGTAAATGCTAAAGTCTTACAGGCTGAAATTTCCCGTTGAAAATTGTTTATATGAAATTGTTTGCATGTTATAATGAGAGCCTGGACTGAGTAAAAGATAATGGTAGACTGTGATGTTACTCTTGTATGAAAATGAAAATGTTTGCGAACTCTCTTGAATAATGACAACAGAGAAAGTCGCAATTCGCAATGTTTAAAACAGTAAATATTTTAAAAATAAATGACTTATACAAATTCATTCTTGCTGTCACTATGTTCAAAGTTATCAGTAAAAATCAACATACATCACTCAGTCAAAAAACAATCACTCCCTCATCAAATTCATCATCATTATAACACTATACTTCCCAGAGACCAGAGCCTTTATACACAAACCAAACTATACAATAGAAACTGCAGGAAATGCACTTTTGGATCATCTGAAGACTAAAGCCCCCAATGTCACCACCTGAAGACAAAAGCCCCAACTTTCTCCATCTAAAGAATAGAGCCCCCATTTTTATAGGAGAAATTAATTTCATTTATTATTATTAATTTTTTTAATTAGACAAAAATTTTAATTTTTAAAAATCTCTCTCTCTATTATATATTTTCGCCTTTCTGTTGTTTGTCTGTCTGTGCTTTATGCAAGCGCAAACCGTTTGACCTAGAGCTACCAAATTTGGCACGGGAACCTCTTATGGGATGAAGAATGTCAACACAGAGTCGGTCAGCCTGTCTGTTTGTGAAATTTATCCCGGGCAGTAATGGGGGAAGGGTGGGGGAGGGGTTAGCCCCCAAGTTGCATAAAGGGGGGGGTGAGGGTTTTTTGGAGGATATCTTATATACATATAATCCCGAGCAACGCCGGGTACCTCACCTAGTGTATATATATATAATATATATATATATATATATGTTTGTCTGTCTGTCTATCGTTCTGTGTATCTATCTGTCCCAACCAGAAACACGGGAACGGCTCCTCGTGAGAAAAAATTATTAGGTAAAAGTTGCTTAAAATTAATCAAAACCTACGGGAAATTTATTGAATGCCCGGTTGGGTCAACTGTATGCCCTTGATGATTGGTTTGGTTAAGTCGTGATATTTTCGTTAATTTTAACTATAACGTCACATTTTTGTACCTTAGCAACCAATTATATCTAGATGTATGCTAATATATCATATATAAGTAAATTAGGGAAGGCAGAACATATATAAATTGGGGTGGGTTCAGAAAAAAAGTAGCGACAAAATTAGCGTTAGCGGCGCTAACTTTCGGAGTTAGCGGGCACAGCACTTACCATTGTTAGCCCAAAGCGATATGATGACTAAGCTGATTAATGCAGCATTGCTTATATGCTCGTATATATTAAGTTAAGGTGTGTATATATATATATATATATATATATATGGGATGAATTTCACAATTAAACACGTGAAATGAATGAATGTTTCCCTGACGAGGTGTAGCTCTGAATACACGAAAGGCCTTGGAATCGTTTTTCTTTTTCCGTGTGGATTTGCAGCATATATATATATAACCTTTGGTTAGCTTCCGCCCGAATTGTTCATTCTGACGAAGGTCAAGCTTTTCACTCTACCTTAGACCTACAGTTTAACGTGGAATCCGAACCACGCCCCATCAGCAGCCCAGCGTCTTAACCACTAGGCCACCTAGGGTACCCATTTATCTACCAACCACTTTCTTTATTGTGTGGAAGGGTGAACAGCTGGGTTTTGCTGCGCGCCGGCTGCCGTCGGGTCTCGAACCCGGGGCCGATGGTTTCGTAGTCAACGACGCTAACCACAACACCACCGAGGCGTGTATATATGCACTTCAAAATTGTAAGGTTAGTGAAAAATTGTCATTTATTTTAGAGCCAACTTTTGAGGCTCCTGTGGCATCAATTCTAGATGCCGGCAGCGTCCTTTCTACGTTTTTATTGAAAGTGGTATTGATAGGGCGTGGTCTTATAGCAGGGGCGAATCCAGACCGATGCAACCGATGTACATGTATCAGTCAGAAATATATGTGCTCCATTTGCATCGGTCAAATAATTGTTATACAGTCTCAATGTGTTTTGTTCGTGAAAATATTTATCGGTCTGGATCCGCCCCTGTTATAGAGAGCTCTCTTGTAATTCAGTTTGGTACTCTAGATACGGGATTGTTCCACCGTGCAATGGTGCATGTTGTGTCGTTGTTGCAAGGTTAGAAAGAAGACCGTAAATAGTGCCTCTTCTTTTTGATTTATGTTAACTGAAGCCTAAAGTAGGCCCACGTTGAGTCGACAACCCTGAAATAGGACCGAATAGAAACTCCAAGTCCATAAAGTCTGTTTTAGTCTAGCTTAACTTAGGCTGTAAGTTAAGGTAGCCCTTCAGAGCTTGGCCGTTTAAGGCTCAGCTGGGATTCTGAACTCCATCAAAGAAAAAAATAACAATTTCAGTACCTCCTACTGATGTGTAATTTCACTGCTCCCATTATTACAATAGTAGTCAAGTTCCCATTTTATAATTAACTATCTGAAATATGTTAATTTCATTAAGCATTTTTAATTTTATAATTTATTTTCTAATTATACAACTGATCATTTTATTTAAAATTGTACAAAATTATGAAACACTACTTTTGTAAATTTTCACCTTTTCTTTATTTTTATTAATTATTATTATTAATTATTATTATTATTATTATTATTATTATTATTAATTATTATTATTATTATTATTATTTGTCATTTTAACTTCTTGTATATAAATAAAATTAACCCCATTAATTTTGCCTAAAAAGCTTCCATGCTTCCAACAGTATATTCAGATTGGAACACTGTGAATATATTGGTGTCATATCAGATATGTAAACTGTACGCAAAAATATTGGTATATAACTTGTATCTCTTCTAAATAAAGGTTTTGTATATTGGTATATAACTTGTATCTCTTCTAAATAAAGGTTTTGTTTTGTTTGTTAAAAATATTGCTCATTTTTCTGAGGCTCGAGCAGTGGAGATCAGTTATGAACACAGAGAACCGACCGACACCCGTATTATCCGGAACCACGGAACTACTGGTATCCACTGGTGCAGGTGGGTATGTATAAGCACATTTCGATATCGGATACCTGTGGTAAAGAATTTATGCAAGGATTGGATGAGGTAACGTGTAAAGTCTTTACGATACAGGTGACTAAAGGGGTAAAGGCATATTTCTACTGACTATCGACGGTCAACAATAAACAGTAAACTGTCAACAGGTATCAGCAGACCTGGGACCTCGGCCTCGGACCTCAAAAGTGGCCTTGGCCTCGAGGCCAACTGAAAAGTGGAAAGGCCTCGTGACTTTCGTGAGGCCTTAGGGAATCCTGATTTGTTTTGTTCTGTAATTTTCAACCCCCAGTAGCGTTGGGATGGAGTTTCTTCAGGTGGGCAAGCTCAGGGTGAATATTCTTCAGGTGAGAACCATGACCTGACAGGTGACCGTATGTGGGGACATACTTTGATAAATATTATTCAGACAGGTGACTAGTCAGGAGGCAGTCTTTGATAAATACTATTCAGTTAGGTGACCAACGGATTAGTGATGGGTCACTGTAACGTTAGGTACATAAATATTATATATATCGCGGTATATAAATATTATTCAGCCAGTTAGCAGTAGACCAATTAACTTAATGTAGCAAAACTAGTATGGGAAAGCAGTCTATCAGTTGGTCATCAGTTGAACTGAGCTCATATAATGTGTTTGTGTTATTTATGTGTATAAACTATTGTATTATATCTATTTCGATAACAAAAAATAGGCCAAACTTGAGAAGAATACCACCTGGTATACTGATAACTACTGTAACTACTCGCGTCGATAATTTTGTTTTTCGCCCGTCGTAAATTGTAACCTATAAACTTCTAAATAATATGATTTGAAATGAATATATAATATCGGATGCAAACAATAATTTTGCTAATATCATCATTGGTGACTGTGTAGCATCTGCTTCATTCAGGGTGTTACTCCAATGGGCATCATCTTCAAGGAGTTCTCTCAATTGACAAGCTTGTTTGTAAGTCTCACAGACTGCCGTCCACTGTTCGCAGTTCCTCGAACGATGTTGGCCTCTTGACCTCATGTAGAAGTAGACGCAAGAAAATGCATTCTGAATTGCCAGGATGCACAATGTAAACACGGGCTAATGCATCATTGGCCTTGACATTAGGATGCTCTGGCCCATTATATCCAGAGCTGGGCAGTATTTAAATACATTTGTATTTAAATACGTATTTAAATACATTTGTGTATTTAGAACTGTATTTATAAATACATTGTTTTTCATGTATTTAAATATAGTATTTAAATACTTTAATGAGTATTTAAATACAATGCATTTAAATACTCAAAATATAAAAATGTAAATACTTTTACTGGTTTAACACACGTTCTGTACTAGCACAGTACGACGCGTCGACAGTGTAGTACAGCATGGTTCATGTTTCAACGTGTCAGTTCAATCAGTTGTGTGCCACTCTTAGTCGAAAGCGGTTGATTTCTTTATCGTGTGCGTGTCATGGCTTCAACAAGCAAATCCGGTGAATCAAACAGTGATATATCTGCAGATAACAATTTAGTGCACCCTCTGTTTGATGGAAAATACTTTAAAATTAAATCTAAAGACGGTAATAAGGTAAAGTGCACCTGCTTGCTGTGTAAACACGAAGTCTCTGCTGCAAGCAATGCTACAACGAATCTGTACACTCATCTGAAGGTAAGTGTTTTTTTAGACATCAAAAAATAGCTTGAAATTGACCGAATAATCGTACAAAACGGCTCTGCCTTAAGTGGGCCTGTGTAACTAACTCGTTGCAATCAATCCAATTTGCGATGGAAAATTCATTGATGAAAAAAAGCTTTTAAAATCGTCTGATCTATCGAGTGGTGTATTTATTTCGAAATTCACCGTGTCCCCTAAAGTAGAAATTTATCAAAACATGAATTAGTGAATGCATATGTTAAAATTTGTATGTATTTAAAATGTATTTACAAATGTATTTAAATACAATTGATGTATTTTGTATTTAGTATCTAAATACATTCGTAAAATGTATTTAGTATTTAGTATTTAAATACATTTCTCCCATGTATTTAGTATTTAGTATTTAAATACATTCAATGTATTTATTGCCCAGCTCTGATTATATCCTACTTTCCGACGGGCCCACTTCTTGCTTCCACTGTTCCATATGAAATACTTGGGTACTTGGTGATAGAGCAGAGTCTTAGCATATTCATCTTTCCTGCAAAAGTAAAAAAATCCTGTGAGAGTCGTGTCTTGTGTAGCTTGGGCACAATGAAGTACATTTTCTTCAGTGAAGTAAACTCTTTGGCCATTCTCAAGATGTACACTGAGACGAACCACTATAGGATGTCTTTCATGAATTGGAAAGCTCAGAATTCTCCAAATGGCCTCATTACTGTTGATATATCGGCCTAATTCATATTGTTGAACCTCATCATTCTTGGATACATCCTTCTGAAGGCTAAACACAGCTATATCATTTCCTTTGTTGACATACTTGCAGACATATTTTATGAACTTGATGTACCTTTTGCGTTTCAACTATGTTGAAAAGTAATGGATCAACACATGGGTCAGGTAGTTCAGTACTGATTAAGTCATCCACATTGTGGGAATGAAGGTCATCTAGAAGCCATAGGAGAATGTGGGCATGAGGTAGGCCACGTTTTTGCTATTCAATTGTGTACATGTAGCACCGAGCAGTTCCAAAGATTTTTGCCTTTGTGATTAAGTTCATCAGTGACTTCAGTTTTTGACGGAAAACTCTAGCAAGCATGTCATGGCGATCATGTGGTTTTTGTCCAGGTAGTAGTTCATTTAACACTTCCTCCCAGGCTGGGTTGCAAGTGAATGTAATGCATAGGTCAGGGCTGCCATAATTACGTACGTAGGTCATAGCATCCTAAGTGCGCTCATGCATGTAGCGAGGACCACCTGTGAAACTGGAAGGCAATGTAACCAATTGACCAATGTTTGAAACATTTCCATCTTGAGCCATGGAATCACGTAGGTGGACATAGTTTTCGACTCGGAGCTTCCGGTGATTTATGCGGATAAACCGCAGCCTTTCAGTTTCAATTTTGGTGTATATGTCAACAACAAACTGGTGGAAGAGATCCTTGCATCGGTGTAGGTGATTGAAACTTTGTTGTCGCAACATCATCCGCAATGAATCAAACTCCATGGCAGAGACTTTCTTGTTGGTTGGTATTCCTGTAGCAGGGTTTCTATGTTGCAGTTCAAAATGGTAACCATCCTCACCCTGCCAGAAAATGAGTGGATACTGCAATGCATCATATGAACGATGTGTTTCCGCAATTTTGTGGAGCGAGTTGTCTCTAAGCTGCAGTACTATATCTCGATTGCTATGTTGTTCTCCAGCCAGGATGACTGCCACTTCTGATGTTGTGGGTACATTAAATCGACGCTCATGCTCCCCCTTTGGAGTCTTGTCTGCATGAAGAACAATTTTGTACTCGGAAATCATTGGTTCCATCGCACACTTGAAGCTATTAACAAAATTATTCTCTCGGTGCAACATATCTTGTAACTATAATACTATGTCCAGCCTTGTTTGTCCAACACTCCTGCAACACTGTCTTGCTTTGTTAACATTGTTACCCATGAAATAGATTAGTAGAAACTTCGGTTCCTCATTGGATAAAGGCTGTAGGCCACCAATGCGATGATAAACCTGACCTTGTACTTTCAGTGTTGGCATATAGCCTGGCTCTCTGATCTCTCGTGTTGTACCAAAAGACGTCATCTGGAAACAGGAATTGTATTTCCTAATATTGTTTTGGAAATGAATTGCATCGGGAGTGTTGGATGTCATCAATGTAGTAAGAGTCTCAGGAGGATCAAGAAAAGAAGGCAGGTGAATTTTGCCATTGCTGCAGCATATGCCTGGAACTTTTCCTTTCCACCTTAGGGCATGGCAGTACTTGCAAGAAACGGACATAGAACCAATGGAAACAGATGGGTCTGCAGCGTAATCCAAGTCAGGATTGTAAGCAAAAGCTGACTTTTCTTTGTCCACCCAAAGGCGAATTCTGGCAGCAGCCATGGCTTGTCTATTCATTATTTGTCGCTGTTGCTGTTGTTCTTGAGTTTCAGTAGCCCTTGCAGCAGCCATGGACTCTCTATTCATCATTTGTCGCCGTTGCTGTTGTTCTTCAGTTTCAGTAGCCCTTGCAGCAGCCATGGACTCTCCATTCACCATTTGTGTTTGTTCTATTTTCTGTTGCCTTTCAGTTGCTCTTGTAGCAGCCATGGACTGTCTATTCATCCTCTGTCTTCGTTCTTCTTGTTCTTGAGCTGCAGTAGCCATGGACTGTCTATTAATCCTTTGTCTGTCTTCTCGTTGTTCTTGACTTTCAGTTGCCCTTGTTCCAGCCCTGGCCCGTCTATCCAACATTCGTCTCCTTTTCTCTTCCTCTTGCGTTTCAGTTGTTTGTCAAGCGATTGTCTTCTTTGTCATTGTTCTTCACTTTCGTGAGCACGGGCTGCAGCCACAGCCATGCGTTTCCTTTCCCGTTGGGTTCTTTCAGAGATTTTTTCTTTTTCTAGGTGCCATCTGAAAAGCAATAAGGTCCAGCTGTAGATCAATCCTGGTTAGATGTAGAGATTTTCTTAAGATTTTGATCCTAGGAGCCACACTAAAGGCACGTTTACACGAGGCTAATTTACAAGCTGCCATTGCTTGCTGCAAGTTAACTTACCCGGCGAGTAAATGTTTACACTAGGCTAGTATAACGGGAAAGTAGTTACTGCCAGTAGTGTACAAGATGTCAAGTGAAATAGGCGAAGCTATTGATGCTGCAGTGGTTGTTTTAAGTAGAGAAGTAGAACTAATTATTAAAAAGAAAAAAAAGAAACGCACAATGTGGGTGAGAAAGTGGATTAGTAGGAGAGAAACGCTAGGTGCCTCAAATACACTGCTTCGTGAATTGGCAGTGAAGACCCTACAGAGTATAAAAGACACTTGAGAATGAGCATAGAGAAGTTTGAGGAATTGCTGTATTTGTTAGAGCCTCTCATATCAAAGAAAGATACGTCAATGAGAATAGTTGTTGCTGGAATTGCCAAACTTGAGGTAACACTTCGTTATTTGGCGAGTGGTGATACTTTCGCATCGCTTTCATATTTATTCAGAATTCCGGCCTGTAGTATATCAACATTTCTGCCGGAAGTACTGCAGTCCATTATTGATGTGCTGGATAGATTCCTTAAGGTAAGTAATAAATTTACATTTTCTTTAAAGAAATAATCCTGTATAGTGTATGTAAATTCGTGCATTTATGTGTATGTGAAGCGAGTTTTATATTATCGTGATCACCTTGTAGTAAGTAATGTAAGAGAACTAGGAGTAGAATAATGAGAAAGCAAATTTGTGAACAAAAATTTATTTAATAATTTTCTCTACATTCAACAAAAGAACGCTTATATACAATAATATCACCCTTACAATTCTTCATAATTGCCCAAGGAAAATTGTAAATATTGTGATTCATTACAAGTAGGGCCAAAATTGTTGTGTGACAGTAGACAAACCAGATGGTAAATCAGGAGAATGGGACAATGGGGGTTCTATTCCCTGACATGCAGTTAAGCCGTTCTTGAGTGATCAAAGATTGAATTTTTTCTTGTAATATGACAAAATTTCTGAGGGTAACTGCCTCAATTGTGCGGCAATATGCTTGCCAAAGTTGTCATATTCATCTTCTCGATTACGGTTGTTAGATATGTCTTGTAATTTTGTAAGTGCGGCGTCCACTTTATCAATATGGCTCACTTCTTGCTTCCGTTTTGCCCTTCCTGAAATTGGTGGAGTCCTTTTCTTCGGACAAGGGGTACTCGTTTCCTGACTGAGGAAAATTGTATCTGGATTGTTACACGTACTTTCAGTTGGAGTCATAATTTCTTTTGTATCATCTTGTGAGAATTCCTTAAAAAAAAACAAAAAAAAAGAAATATAACACCAGCTTATATAATATATGCGTGTATTGTAATATATTTATACACGTGTTTAATATGTATTTAATATATTTATTGAATATATGTATCTAATATGTGTATTAAATATGTATTAAATATATGTATTAAATAGATTTAATATATGTATTGAAATATATAAATAATGTATTGTAATATAGTGTAATATATTAATGCGTGTATTGCATTCCAGGTACCACAAACGACAAATGAGTGGAAAAGTATTCAACACACTTTTGACGTCAAATGGAATTTTCCTAAATGCTGTGGAGCCATTGATGGAAAACACGTTCAAATTAAACGTCCATACAAGAGTGGATCAGAATTCTTCAACTATAAAGGCAATTACAGTATCATTCTGTTTGGACTGGTTGATGGAAATTACCGATTTACCTACATAAATGTTGGCAGCAATGGTAGGGCTAATGATAGTGCTGTATTTAGAGATTCAACTTTAAATTTTGCTATACAAAATGATTTACTAAATTGGCAACACGATTCAGTTATTATTGGCGACGACGCATTTCCTCTTAGAACAAACTTACTAAAACCTTTTAGTAGAGTTAACCTTTCAATGAAAGAACGAATATTTAACTACCGCCTTTCAAGGGCGAGAAGAGTCGCTGAGAACGCCTTTGGCATTCTTGCCGCCAGGTTTAGAGTTTTTTGCGGGCCCATACATTTGAAGCCAAACACCATTGACCTAGTGATTAAGTGTGCTTGTTATCTTCACAACTGGCTTATAACAACGTCAGCCACTAATTTGCAAATGGTACTGTTGACCATGAAGACATAAATACGGGAGAAATACATCCCGGAAGCTGGCGAAACGCCGAAACTGAACTTCTTACTGTAAGAAACCTAGCTTCCAACAACTACAGTAATGTTGCTGCAAAGAAGCGAGACCAATATGCTGATTACTTCATTGGAGAAGGAGCAGTACCTTGGCAAATGAAATCAATTGGAGCCGAATGATATGCTTTAACATGGGCAGATGCAGAAATGAATATTGCAGCAGTTTCATTTGTGATTAGCTTTACTATTATTATACTGTTTATTATTATTATTATTAATTAATATTATTATATTGTTACCTACACAGTCTTTAATTTATTCTATATGCTAAATTTCATTATGAATATAATTTGTTTGATGAAATTAAATGTAACTCGTAAATAGATAATAATAAAGTAAACACTTACCAGATTTGAAGATGTGGTTCGGCATAGTGTTACATTTCTCAGGAAAGCGTCTGCTTTTTTTTTTTTTTTTTTCTTGGATGATAAATGTCATCCACGCCAGCTCCACTTTTCTTTGACTTTTCAATTTTTATCAGTTCCTGTCGGTAAACGTTCTTAATCACTTTGATCTTCTTCCTCAAAAACTCCACATTGGGTACATGTAGTCCTTCACTAATCAAAACACTCATTAGTTTATTCATGGCCAGTTCGCGTTTATTTTTGTTCAAGTAGTCAGGGTGCCTAATATTCCACAGAAATTCATGTTGTTCATAAATTTCCACAAATTTAGAAATTTCCTCCGCATTCCACTTTTCACTCATTTTTAAACAAACAATGTACCTCCGTACTCAATGACAACTTTCCGGCAACTGAGCAAGTTGGTATTTACACGGGGACAGTGCAAGCCACTAGAGAGTCACGTGACCGGCAAGTGGCTAGTAAAGTAGCCGGGTCCTCAACTCTACTTACCACTATCCGGCAAGTGGCAAGTTTCTGTTTACACGGGGTAGGTATAGGATAGATCACGAGCCGCTAGCACTGGCAGCTTGTAAATTAGCCTCGTGTAAACGTGCCTTTACGCAGGCATGTATAAAAAGAACACCAAAAAAAAATTTGTGTCGTATATAAAATACAATTATCGTAATTAAAGACATTCAAATACTAAATAATAAATTAAATGAAAAATATTTACAAAATTAAAAAATATGTCGAGCATGTTTTTTAATGTACTCGCGATATATTTTTTAATTTTTAAAAATTAAATAAATATTTTAATTATTTAATTTATTAACACCCAGGTGCACAACCTGGGACCTAATCAACGTGTGTGAAGTTTCATGTTTGTAACTGCTTCCATTTTGGACCTATGGCTGGAACACACACACACACACACACACGGCCGTCGAGAGGGCGGGGAAGCCGGGTTAAATCCCGGGGCCCGGAAAGAGGGGGGGGATAAAATCTAAAAATATTAATAAAGCAATTGATTAAATAACACAGAGGAAATATAATTACTGAGCATACATTTTATAGAGATTATCATGCTGTATGTTTTGAATAGTGATTTGGACATATAATCAGTTTGCTTGTGATGTAACAAAACACATTCACAATAAAATACTGAGTAAACAGGGGGGCCCATATATCAATCCTTCCCCGGGACCCGTGGCAGCTTTCGCCGGCCCTGTGTGACACACACACACGCGCGCGCCCCCTTTTATTATTATTATAGTTATCGTATATATAATTATATAGTAATGGCATGATATAAACTTCATACCTATAGGCCTACCATATATCAGAAACATCTTTCACATACAGTATAAGCTACAATTACATTAATGATCTTTGGTAGACTTTAAGACCACAATTTCTTGTCACGATACATAAAAATGCAAAACTTTAAAAAAATAAGGCAACTCCAAATGTACCTGTGTTTGCAATGCTCGCTGAGTCGCTAATAATTGTAGCCATTCAGAAATTATACAATGTACTAACTCACTGATTGTTAAATCTTGAAATATTTTGATAGATCATCTTCACATCATAACTTTCCATATTATCATAAATACTTGAAATATTGCGGGTATATTAAAATGAGAAATAAGAACTGCATGAAATGAAAAATAAAAAGTTATTGGGCTAATGTATGGTGCCCAGGAAATCTTGTTCTAGCAACTGTGTCTGACTTGACCCGGCAAGTATAAACACACAGCGTGTTGGTGTTGTGGTGTGGCCGTGTGTGATAGATGAACGTACTTAGTGCTTAATAATTCCCTTTTATTAGGTAAGTGAAGTGAGCTATGTCTTTGTTTATTAATTTTGAGTAGAATCTTACTTTTCCTTATGGATTTCAAATAAAGAAGAGATACAGGCTAGTGTGAGGCTACGGTAGGTTACCTTTGGAAGAGCTTTAGGCCTAGGCTAGGCTAGATTGTTGAGCCTTTTCAAAGCATGGAGGAGCTTATTGTAAAAGATTTCGAAGTGAGTATCTGCACCCAGAGGTGCAAATACCGCATTCGTTATTTGCATCCGAATATCACACCTCTGGGTGCAAATACCTTCAGCCTAACAATCTTAATGCCTCGTGAGGCCTCCCCTAAAAAGGCCAGGCATCGTCCCCATGCCTGACAGGTATTGAATCAACAATGTTTATGAAACAAGGTTATTGCTGATTGTTTATTGTTTATAGTCGTCTTGATCCAGTATAAAAATGGACTTTGGGAGTAGGTTAGGAATTTTTTACAAATAAAGAGAAACATGGAGTTTACACCGCTTTAATGGAGGATCTAGGAATTCACGATCGAATGAGATACAGGGATTTTTTTTTTAATTTTCTTTCCGTAATTACAAAACACTATCCAGTTTGGCCTTTCAACCATAGAAATAAAAATTTACCTTACATTCTTGAGGGAGCTTCTGCTGGTTTCCGGAGTACGTCTTGTCTTCAAGAAAAGTAGCACGTTGTATCCAAACCATTTGAGAAGTTGAGACTGTAAATGTCGTCAGTGCCACTGTCTGATTACTTTTACTTCGTAGTACTTTGCAGTGTTCACAACTAAACTGCACTTTCAGACTGTATTTTTCTTTCCACCTTATCTGATGTAATGACCATTAAAACACTTATTTCGCCTACGGCATCCTTCTCCTTATTTTTGTGTCTGTAAATGTTGAAATTAGTGTCCCACAACACAGGACGTGATTGAAAACAATTTATGAACTTGGTTACTTTTTCGCGAGACCACTCCATCACAAACTGAGACCCAGCTTTAAACTGCGACAACAATCAACAATGTTTTTCCATTTAGAGAGATAAACACAAATCAGAGAAATGAACATTTTTGTTTGATTTTGTAATGTTGACCAAAAAGGAAACGCCATCAACATGTTTATTGTTTATTACTGATGGTCAGTGGGAACGTAACTTAAAGGTAAAAAAAAAAGGAACTGTAAATGATTTTTAAAGAAAGAGTGAACAACCTTCTTAACTCTTGAACATTTTAAAATAAATTTGAAATGAAATCACATCTGATATTCTCGGTTCACCGAAGTGTGGCGGTAAACATTCTTGCTCTATCTTTAGGTCACTTTGGGTTCACCAAGTAGTATTTTGCCATTTGAATAAATCGGACTAAAGGTGATGATGAACAAAAGATATCTGTCAGTTCTTTCCTTTAAAATATATCCATGGATTATTATTTTTCTCAAGGGGTTTAGAATCCCAGCCAAGACCAGCAACGTTCTGACAGATCAGCCCCAAGCTGGTAGTCTAAGTTAAACTAAACAAAAATCTAGGAGACCCTGTGGTCCTATTCAGTCTTACCTTAGGGTAGCTAATTAAAGTAGGCCTACATCTGGCCCAAATTCAGCGATAAATAAACAATTATTTTATGATTCTCTCTTTCTAAGCAGACTGAACTTGCATCAACAACAGCTATCGAATTTGCACGATGTGCAACAATCATGCATTTATCTAGACTACCTGTGAAAAATGCTCTGTATGAATTGGTCCACAATTAACCCACCCCTTATATCTCCAGTCTAACTATAGAGTAGATTAAGTCTAGCCCTGTAGGGGTCAGCCTAGAGATTCCGGAAATGGTCCAGAGCGGGCAGATAAATTGAGGTCCACAGTAGGATTCCTCACCAAATTAGGTTAGGGCAATCTACCTTCACCTTTGTTAAGCTATGAGTTGATACTAGGTCTTAGGCCACAATGTAGGCCTAATTTGTCTGACCGAGCTTAATTTAATGAGTTTACTTTAGACTGGGTTTAAAACACAATTAGTCACTTACTGCTAGTTATTAGAGTCCCTTTTCCTGTCTTGTTTAATTGTTAAGAGCGTACTTGCTGGTGGGGATCTTTTTTCGTTGCCTGTTCTCTCTCCCTCCTCTCGTTCCGTCTTGTCGCCCCGTTCTCTCGTTTTCGTTCTCCCTTGTCTTCCTTTTTTCGGGCTTTTTCACCAGCGTGGTCTTGGTTTTCTTTCGGTTGGTTGATCGGTAATGTATATCTATTACCGAGCACGCTCTTGTCAACAGTATGTAAATACTAGGTGGAGAATAACTCTGGTGAGCAACCAATTGGTTTCATTCACCCAGTTATTGACATAAAAGGAATTTAATAATGTTAGATTAACTACCTACCTACTCAGTGAACCATTTTCGTTACCTCCCAACTACCCACACATCAGTTTTCCATATACTGGGGGCCCCGGGAGATAAAAATTTTGGTGTCAGTGTCACCAATTTTTATGTCTGAGTGACTAGCTAACTATTTGACTGAAAATGCCTGTTAATCTGATTAACAGTGCCTATCCTCACCTTCTCATGGAGAAGATGTAGCATTTAATTAGAAGAGAAAATATACATCCATAGGATGAAACTGTTTATGCTTTACCATAAGAAAAGAAAAAGTGAAAGTTAGAAGATAAAATTACAATTCCCCAGCATCTATTTTTGTTGTAAAACTAGTCGCGCCTTTAATGCTGTTTGTCGCTGAGGTCTTGTGTCTGTCAATGTTGTAGTAGGATGCGTTACCACTCCTACTGTCAAAGGAATAGTTACTGGAAGTTCAGTGTCTCCAGTTGTTACTGTCAGTGGAGAAGGTTCTCCAAAGTCCATTGTTTTGGCTCCAGACTCTAAAGGGTACAAAAGAGAAATGTCTCTTGTTGTGTCACCCGTTGAAGTCCTTAATTTGACCACTCTTGTTACCCCGTCTGCCCATGGTCTGAGTTCTAAAACTCTAGCCAGAGGCCAGTATTTCTTGGAGTACTGTCATGTATGAGAACAAGGTCCCCTACCTTAATTGTGTCAGACCAATCCTTCTTAGTCATTTGTTTATGTCTCTCCCTTAGACCCATTAAGTACTCAGTTTTCCACTGTTTAATAAAATGAGCTTTAACTCTAGTAAGTGTTGTAACTAGTCTGGAGTTCATCGTGTCGTTGAGTCCAGTTTGGGTCTTCTGAAGAGCTCTATTGTAGTCGGCAGGAGACTAACTTGTTCTCCCCGAATCAAATGATTTGGAGTTAATGGTTCCGGGTCATTAATGTTGTCACTCACATAAGTGAGTGGTCTATTGTTGATGATGTTCTCAATCTCAGCCAGGAGAGTGAGCAACTCAAATAAGTGTATCTGTTTTTTACATTGCTTTCTTCAAGCAATTCTTTACGTTTGTATATTCCTCTCCCAGATAGAACCATACCAAGGAGAGGCAACTGGAATATACTTCCACTTTATGTTTGAATTTTGTATATATAATTGTGTGAGTTCGTTGCTTAACAAGTCGTTGATGACTTGTTCACCAGCCTTGAAATATGTAGCATTGTCAGTCCAAACTGTCTTGGGTACTGAATGCCGTGCACAGAATCTCTTAAAGAACCAGCAACAAAAGATCTGCTGCTGCTGTAAGGTCCTCCACAACATCAGATAAAACAGCTCGTGAGCCATCACATGTAAACAGTACAATGTACATTTTTTGTTCAGTGTCAACCACCCCTACAGTCAATGCTCCTGTATAGTCAATGCCTACAGTCTCAAAGGGTCTGTTGAGAGTAACTTCTCTCTCTGGCAAAGCAGGAGGATTTGGTTTCCTATAGGGCCTAGCATGAATACGCCTACATGTGACACCTCACTCAGGACTGTTTTAACGTGTCCTTCCCTTGGGTATCCAATAAGTTTTTTCTTAATGTAGTTAGTGTCTGTGGTACCCCCCTATGATGTACATCATTTGTGTTTGGTCTGATGATTAATGTGTCAAATAGCTAAATCTAGGTAAAAGAATTGGATGTTTGCTTTTGTATGACAGTTTTGATTTGTCTAATCTCCCTTTACACCTTAGAAGGCCTTCCTCTATCTGAACAATTTAGATCCACAACTACTGATGTACAGGTTCTTTTGTTTGTTTCCCATTAGTCAAGAATTCTAACTCTTTATTGTACTCTTTTTGTTGTGCATGGCCCATCCAGTACTTGGTTGCAACATTCTGTATAATTATGATTGTTTTTATTTAGCTGTTTGTTTATTGTAGTTAAACAGTTGTGAGCAAACCTCAAACTAGGCTGTGACCCTGACGAGTTTGCTGAAATCAGAATACTGTTCATAATTAGTGATTGGTTCAACCTTTTCATTTGAAAAGATTAAATTTAATGTCAAGTTAACTTGTTCCACAGGCCATTGGTCTGTATTACAGAGCCACTTAGGTCCCATGAACCAAGTTTTGTTTGACTTCAACAACTTGTAGGATAAACCTCTGGTCAGAAAGTCTGCTGGATTTTGTTTAGTTGGAACATAGTGAAAATTTACTTGTAGGCTTTCATTAGCTTCAGCTATTTCTTTTAGCCTATTTCTTACAAAGATATTCTTACTATTAATGCTATCATTCCGTATCCAGGCAAGACAAATCTGACTGTCAAGCCAGATGTGGATATCAGTTATGTTCACATCATGGTAAGCATCCTTAAGCAATGAAATGGTTTTAATGGCTAATGCAGCAGCCAATAGTTCCAATTGAGGTATGGTTCGGGTAGGTTTGAGAGGTGCAACTTTCCCTTTTGCATAAATTAGATGACTTTCTGTTGGACTTACAAGATACGCACAGCACCCATAAGCTTGTGTGCTTGCATCAGCAAACACATGAAGTCTCTGGGCTTATCCCTAAACCCACAGCACCTTTGAATTTTAATGTTCTGCACTTTTGTTAAATCAGCAGCTAACTTCTTCCAAGATTTTTGATCTTCATTGTTATTGGATCATCCCACCCAACATTTGTCCTCCAAATTTCTTGGAGGAGAATCTTTGATTTTATTGTTGAAGGCAGGAATAGACCCATGGGATCAAAAATTTTGGAAGCCTCTGATAATATTTGTCTTTTAGTATTTGCTTCCTCATCAAGTTTAAAACCTTTAGTACAGATTGAATCATGACTGTTAGAAGTTGCATCCAAATACCAGTTCATACCTAAAGTTTTAACTCTGTCTGATGGCTCAGTAAGACCATTATTATCCTTTAAAATCCTTTTGTTTAAATCCTCATCATTTGAAATCCACTCTCTAAGTTCAAAGTTACCTTGTTGCATAATGTTCTGAGAGTGTTCATAGACTTCAGATAATTCAGATTTTGTTGTGTTGAGCCTATTAGATTGTCTACGTAAAAATGTTCTTTGAGGAAGTTCAATGTTAAAGAGTTATTAAACTGGTTCAAATGATGTCTAATTGTCAATGCTAATAGGCTAGGTGAGCAATTGGCTCCAAACAACACAACATTAAATCTATAGGTTATGAACCCTTTATTCAAATCAAATGGATCCTTGAACCATAAGAACTAAGTTGGTTCTTATCATATTCATTTTTAAGATTTATTCCCAAAAATGCCTTTGAAATGTCACTTTGTACGGCATATTTATCTAACCTGAACCTCAGTAAGATCTTCACAAGGTCAGAAATGAGATTAGGACCCTCAATCAGGCAATCATTCAAACTGTGTTTATCACTGTCTTTGAGGCTACAGTTATATACTACTCTGAGTTTTGTTGTTGGGGCATCTTGTCGATAAACCCCCTGTGGGTTAAATAATGACAACCATCTTTTTTAAAAGGGTTATTTGTTACTTCAATGAAGCCTTTCTGTAGCTGTTCTTTGAAGACATCACTGTACTTTTGAATATTATTATCTTGTTTGAGTTTTTTCATTACTTTATATAAATGTCCTTTAGCTACTTTGAGATTATCTCTTAAAGTTGGACAATTTATTTTCCAAGGTAACTCAATAAAAATAACTATTGTCTTTGCACTGAATGGTGTCTTCAAATCTTTCTACCATTAACTGATCTTCTGAAGTTTGATTTGTGTCATGTATACCCACAGATTCTAGCAACCATAAAGTTTGAATTGCCTCATCCAAGTTTCATTTGATAATGATGAATTAATGTTCTCAGTTGAGATAATATTATTCAAAGTGTTGCTATTCTTACAGGTGTTATGTAGGACTGAGTTGAGGCACATAGTATTTGTTGGTCATGAACTATTTTGGTTTAGGTCTAGGTTGTATTTGGATAGGTCACCCAAAGGGGCTATCCCTGATGGAGTCTGAATAGCTATACCATTACCTATCTTACTATGCCCTTATGAATAAGATTAATATAATCTGCCCCCATTAACATTTCAATGTTAGCTACTGTGTTGTTAGTGATATGTCTATCAGCTATTTTGTAGTGTTTTCCCAAATGATTTATGGTTTGTTCTAGTTTGGGTATAACCAGTTTGTTTTGTCCTACTTTAGAAATAATAACTGCTTCAATTTTCTCTAATTTATTTTCTAAATGTAGTTCCAGGTCAATTGTCTTATAGCTATTTTTGTCCGAGTTATCCTTAACAAAGGATGCAATATTGAGTTTTGTTCATTCGGGTTTGGTGTCAAACCCAATTTATTAACTACATTTTGCGAAACAAATGTTTGTTGAGAACAACAGTCTATAAGACATCTCACTGGAGTGGTGCTACCCTCACTATTCACTAAGTCCAAAGTAATAGTTGGTAAAAGAATCTCAGTGTTTCTTGTTACGTTGTTTGAACAAACAGAATGTCCCATGAAAGTGGCATTTTCTTGATTACCTTTGTTTGGTGGAGGTATCTTTTGAGTTTGAGTACTATTGTTTGGACACTTTGGTGAATCACACATTGATGAGACATGTCGTAAACTTTTACAAAACTTACACTTGAATCTTAACCTAGATTTACAGTCTTTCTTATAATGTCCCTGGCCAGTACACTTTTTACATAGGTTCAACTGTTCACATCTTTTAGCTCTTTGGTTAAAGTCTGAATATTTGTCACACCCAGTACTACTGTGTTCATTACTTGCACAAAATTTGCAATGTAGTGTGTAAGTTGAGGCAGCAGTTACATTAAAGTTCTGTAATGTAGGTGTTCGTGTATTACAGTTGGTCACATTTGATTCTACAGTATCAAGTTTTGTCTGTTTGGCTGTAGCTAGTTGGTCTCTGGGAACAGTCTTTGGTTTATCCATAGTCTGGGTCTTATTTTGTGTTGGAATATTTCTCAATTTGTAATTAGTTAGGATATTGGGAAAGTGTTTTCTGATATCTTCAAGATTAGGATAATTTTCTCCCGTCTTTAGAACTAAAATATCTTTAACCCTCAAAGGAAGGCACCTAAGAACTATGCCTTGTATAATCCAAGATGAAGCTTTAATATCTATCTCATTGCTAACCAGTTGTCCTATAATAGCTTCTAATTTTGTATAAAAATTTTCCATATCACTATGGTTATCTTTTATGGGTGCAAAATCAAAAATTTGTTGAGATAATTCATATACAATCTCATCTTTATTAATGTAATTACGTTTTAAGAGATCAATAGCTACTTCATATGAATTCCCTACGGCTGGTAAATAGGCTATCAGGTTATAGGCTGGGCCTTTAAGGAAACTAGTTAAGTAGCTAAACTTTCAACAGTTGAAATATAAGGTTTATTACCTATTAAACTCTCAAATTTGTCAATGAAAGATGGGAATTGTACCGTGTCCCCTTCAAATGTTGGTACTAGCAAAATGGGTAACTGAGCCCTCAATTCTTGTGACTCAGGATTTAGCATGCCACTTAAATTTTGTTGAAGGTTAGCTCTACTTTGATTAAAATCAGAATTAGGTTTATTTGGTGTTAAGTCAGTCAAACGAGACCGTAGTCTCCTTATTTGCTGTTCAATTGAGATTACCTGATCATCATTATCAGCGTAAAGGTCTATCAATTGTTCTTCAGCCATTTCGGATTCAACTAACTCTGAAATACTCTCATCAATGGCTATTATTTCCTTCTTTTTAGTTTCCAATTTAAGAATTACACACTCTAAATCTTCCTTACCTGGTTGTGTAATATTGTTAAAAGTGTTCACGCCTTTGTAACAGCTCCCAACTTTGCCCCCCTTTTCTTTTTTAACTTTTTCAATTCCGCACTGTCCATGTTTAAGTCAAAATTGTTTAACTGGGGATCGTAATGAAATAGAGGACAAGAAGAAATTACCAGAGAAGAGAGAGCACAGACAAAACAGTCAAGTTTAAATTTGGTTTAATCCCCCCAAGTACTTATGTGTCACTCAGGTCTAAGCTTATAAGAGAATGAGACTCCTTAAATGTAAATGTTTCCTAGTTAGGCCCTAGGTTGTAGACCTAATTAGGCTTGATTAGGTTAGGCTTAGGCTAGACCATTTAGCCTAATTCTGCAATTTTTGTTAAGTAAGGTTAAGGTTTGTAAATTCCCCACACACGGACCACCAATGTGAAAAATGCTCTGTATGAATTGGTCCACAATTAACCCACCCCTTATATCTCCAGTCTAACTATAGAGTAGATCAAGTCTAGCCTAGAGGGGTCAGCCTAGAGATTCCGGAAATGGTCCAGAGCGGGCAGATAAATTGAGGTCCACAGTAGGATTCCTCACCAAATAGGTTAGGGCAATCTACCTTCACCTTTGTTAAGCTATGAGTTGATGCTGGGTCTTAGGCCACAATGTAGGCCTAATTGTCTGACCCAGCTTAATTTAATGAGTTACTTTAACTGGGTTAAAAACACAATTAGTCACTTACTGCTAGTTATTAGAGAGTCTCTTTTCCCTTCTTGTTTAATTGTAGAGCGTACTTGCTGGTGGGGATCTTTTTCGTTGTCTGTTCTTCTCCCTTCTCTCGTTCCGTCTTTCGCCCCGTTCCTCGTTTTCGTTCTCCTTTGTTCTCCTTTTCGCGGGCTTTTTCCACCAGCGTCGTCTTGGTTTTTTTCGGTTGGTTGATCGGTAATGTATATCTATTACCGAGCACGCTCTTGTCACACAGTATATAAATACTAGTGTGGAGAATAACTCTGGTGAGCAACCAATTGGTTTCATCCACCCAGTTATTGACATAAAAGGAATTTAATAATTGTTAGATTAACTACCTACCTACTCAGTGAACCATTTTCGTTACCTCCCAACTACCCACTCATCAGTTTTCCATATACTGGGGGCCCCGGGAGATAAAAATTTTGGTGTCATTGTCACCAATTTTTATGTCTGAGTGTAGACTAGCTAACTATTTGACTGTAAATGCCTGTTAATCTGATTAACAGTGCCTATCCTCACCTTCTCATGGAGAAGGTGTAGCATTTAATTAGAAGAGAAAATATACATCCATAGGATGAAACTGTCTATGGTCTTTACCATAAGAAAAGAAAAAGTGAAAGTTAGAAGATAAAATTACAATTCCCCAGCATCTATTTTTTGTTGTAAAAATAGTCGCGCCTTTAATGCTGTTTGTCGCTGAGGTCTTGTGTCTGTCAATGTTGTAGTAGGATGCGTTACCACTCCTACTGTCAAAGGAATAGTTACTGGAAGTTCAGTGTCTCCAGTTGTTACTGTCAGTGGAGAAGGTTCTCCAAAGTCCATTGTTTTGGGTCCAGACTCTAAAGGGTACAAAAGAGAAATGTCTCTTGTTGTGTCACCCGTTGAAGTCCTTAATTTGACCACTCTTGTTACCCCGTCTGCCCCTGGTCTGAGTTCTGAAACTCTAGCCAGAGGCCAGTATTGTCTTGGAGTACTGTCATGTATGAGAACAAGGTCCCCTACCTTAATTGTGTCAGACCAATCCTTCTTAGTCATTTGTTTATGTCTCTCCCTTAGACCCATCAAGTACTCAGTTTTCCACTGTTTAATGAAATGAGCTTTAACTCTAGTTAAATGTTGTAACTTAGTCTGGAGCTCATCATGTCGTTGAGTCCAGTTTGGGTCTTCTGAAGAGTCTATATTGTAGTCCGGCAGGAGACTAACTTGTTCTCCCCGAATCAAATGATTTGGAGTTAATGGTTCCGGGTCATTAATGTTGTCACTCACATAAGTGAGTGGTCTATTGTTGATGATGTTCTCAATCTCAGCCAGGAGAGTGAGCAACTCAAATAAGTGTATCTGTTTTTTCCAATTGCTTTCTTCAAGCAATTCTTTACTGTTTGTATATTCCTCTCCCAGATAGAACCATACCAAGGAGAGGCAACCGGAATATACTTCCACTTTATGTTTGAATTTTGTATATATAATTGTGTGAGTTCATCGCTTAACAAGTCGTGGATGACTTGTTCACCAGCCTTGAAATATGTAGCATTGTCAGTCCAAACTGTCTTGGGTACTGAATGTCGTGCACAGAATCTCTTAAAGACAGCAACAAAAGATTCTGCTGTAAGGTCCTCCACAACATCCAATAAACAGCTCGTGAGGCAGCACATGTAAACAGTACAATGTACATTTTTTGTTCAGTGTCAACCACCCCTACAGTCAATGCTCCTGTATAGTCAATGCCTACAGTCTCAAAGGGTCTGTTGAGAGTAACTCTCTCCTCTGGCAAAGCAGGAGGATTTGGTTTCCTATAGGGCCTAGCATGAATACGCCTACATGTGACACACTCACTCAGGACTGTTTTAACAGTGATCCTTCCCTTGGGTATCCAATAAGTTTTTCTTAATGTAGTTAGTGTCTGTGGTACCCCCATATGATATACATCATTGTGTGTTTTTCTGATGATTAATGTTGTCAAATAGCTAAATCTAGGTAAAAGGATTGGATGTTTGCTTTTGTATGACAGTTTTGATTTGTCTAATCTCCCTTTACACCTTAGAAGGCCTTCCTCATCTCTGAACAAGTTTAGATCCACAACTACTGATGGTACAGGTTCTTTTGTTTGTTTCCCATTAGTCAAGAATTCTAACTCTTTATTGTACTCTTTTTGTTGTGCATGGCCTATCCAGTATTTGGTTGCAACTTCTGTATAATTATGATTGTTTTTATTTAGCTGTTTGTTAATTGTAGTTAAACAGTTGTGAGCAAACCTCAAACAGTAGGCTGTGACCCTGACAAGTTTACTGAAATCAGAATAACGTTCATAATTAGTGATTGGTTCAACCTTTTCATTTGAAAAGATTAAATTTAATGTCAAGTTAACTTGTTCCACAGGCCATTGGTCTGTATTACAGAGCCACTTAGGTCCCATAAACCAAGTTTTGTTTGACTTCAACAACTTGTAGGATAAACCTCTGGTCAGAAAGTCTGCTGGATTTTGTTTAGTTGGAACATAGTGAAAGTTTACTTGTAGGCTTTCATTAGCTTCAGCTATTTCTTTTAGCCTATTTCTTACAAAGATATTCTTACTATTAATGCTATCATTCCGTATCCAGGCAAGACAAATCTGACTGTCAAGCCAGATGTGGATATCAGTTATGTTCACATCATGGTAAGCATCCTTAAGCAATGAAATGGTTTTAATGGCTAATGCAGCAGCCAATAGTTCCAATTGAGGTATGGTTCGGGTAGGTTTGAGAGGTGCAACTTTCCCTTTTGCATAAATTAGATGACTTTCTGTAGGACTTACAAGATACGCACAGCACCCATAAGCTTGTGTGCTTGCATCAGCAAACACATGAAGTCTCTGGGGCTTATCCCTAAACCCACAGCACCTTTGAATTTTAATGTTCTGCACTTTTGTTAAATCAGCAGCTAACTTCTTCCAAGATTTTTGATTTCATTTGTTATTGGATCATCCCACCCAACATTTGTCCTCCAAATTTCTTGGAGGAGAATCTTTGATTTTATTGTTGAAGGCAGGAATAGACCCATGGATCAAAAATTTTGGAAGCCTCTGATAATATTTGTCTTTTAGTATTTGCTTCCTCATCAAGTTTAAAACCTTTAGTACAGATTGAATCATGACTGTTAGAAGTTGCATCCAAATACCAGTTCATACCTAAAGTTTTAACTCTGTCTGATGGCTCAGTAAGACCATTATTATCCTTTAAAATCTTTTTGTTTAAATCCTCATCATTTGAAATCCACTCTCTAAGTTTCAAAGTTACCTTGTTGCATAATGTTTGAGAGTGTTCATAGACTTCAGATAATTCAGATTTTGTTGTTGTTGAGCCTATTAGATTGTCTACGTAAAAATGTTCCTTAAGGAAGTTCAATGTTAAAGAGTTATTAAACTGGTTCAAATGATGTCCAATTGTCAATGCTAATAGGCTAGGTGAGCAATTGGCTCCAAACAACACAACATTAAATCTATAGGTTATGAACCCTTTATTCAAATCAAATGGATCCTTGAACCATAAGAACCTAAGTTGGTTCTTATCATATTCATTTTTAAGATTTATTCTCAAAAATGCCTTTGAAATGTCACTTTGTACGGCATATTTATCTAACCTGAACCTCAGTAAGATCTTCACAAGGTCAGAAATGAGATTAGGACCCTCAATCAGGCAATCATTCAAACTGTGTTTATCACTGTCTTTGAGGCTACAGTTATATACTACTCTGAGTTTTGTTGTTGGGGCATCTTGTCGATAAACCCCCCTGTGGGTTAAATAATGACAACCATCTTTTTTAAAAGGGTTATTTGTTACTTCTTCAATGAAGCCTTTCTGTAGCTGTTCTTTGAAGACATCACTTACATTTTAATATTATTATCTTGTTTGAGTTTTTTCATTACTTTATATAAATGTCCTTTAGCTACTTTGAGATTCTCTTAAAGTTGGACAATTTATTTTCCAAGGTAACTCAATAAAATAACTATTGTCTTTGCACTGAATGGTGTCTTCAAATCTTTCTACCATTAACTGATCTTCTGAAGTTTGATTTGTGTCATGTATACCCACAGATTCTAGCAACCATAAAGTTTGAATTGCCTCATCCAAAGTTTCATTTGATAATGATGAATTAATGTTCTCAGTTGAGATAATATTATTCAAAGTGTTGCTATTCTTACAGGTGTTATGTAGGACTGAGTTGAGGCACATAGTATTTGTTGTCATGAACTATTTTGGTTTAGGTCTAGGTTGTATTTGGATAGGTCACCCAAAGGGGCTATCCCTGATGGAGTCTGAACTATACCATTACCTATCTTCACTATGCCCTTATGAATAAGATTAATATAATCTGCCCCCATTAACATTTCAATGTTAGCTACTGTGTTGTTTGATATGTCTATCAGCTATTTTGTAGTGTTTTCCCAAATGATTTATGGTTTGTTCTAGTTTGGGTATAACCAGTTTGTTTTGTCCTACTTTAGAAATAATAACTGCTTCAATTTTCTCTAATTTATTTTCTAAATGTAGTTCCAGGTCAATTGTCTTATAGCTATTTTTGTCCGAGTTATCCTTAACAAAGGATGCAATATTGAGTTTTTGTTCATTCGGGTTTGGTGTCAAACCCAATTTATTACTACATTTTGCGAAACAAATGTTTGTTGAGAACAACAGTCTATAAGACATCTCACTGGAGTGGTGCTACCCTCACTATTCACTAAGTCCAAAGTAATAGTTGGTAAAAGAATCTCAGTGTTTCTTGTTACGTTGTTTGAACAAACAGAATGTCCCATGAAAGTGGCATTTTCTTGATTACCTTTGTTTGGTGGAGGTATCTTTTGAGTTTGAGTACTATTGTTTGGACACTTTGGTGAATCACACATTGATGAGACATGTCGTAAACTTTTACAAAACTTACACTTGAATCTTAACCTAGATTTACAGTCTTTCTTATAATGTCCCTGGCCAGTACACTTTTTACATAGGTTCAACTGTTCACATCTTTTAGCTCTTTGGTTAAAGTCTGAATATTTGTCACACCCAGTACTACTGTGTTCATTACTTGCACAAAATTTGCAATGTAGTGTGTAAGTTGAGGCAGCAGTTACATTAAAGTTCTGTAATGTAGGTGTTCGTGTATTACAGTTGGTCACATTTGATTCTACAGTATCAAGTTTTGTCTGTTTGGCTGTAGCTAGTTGGTCTCTGGGAACAGTCTTTGGTTTATCCATAGTCTGGGTCTTATTTTGTGTTGGAATATTTCTCAATTTGTAATTAGTTAGGATATTGGGAAAGTGTTTTCTGATATCTTCAAGATTAGGATAATTTTCTCCCGTCTTTAGAACTAAAATATCTTTAACCCTCAAAGGAAGGCACCTAAGAACTATGCCTTGTATAATCCAAGATGAAGCTTTAATATCTATCTCATTGCTAACCAGTTGTCCTATAATAGCTTCTAATTTTGTATAAAAATTTTCCATATCACTATGGTTATCTTTTATGGGTGCAAAATCAAAATTTGTTGAGATAATTCATATACAATCTCATCTTTATTAATGTAATTACGTTTTAAGAGATCAATAGCTACTTCATATGAATTCCCTACGGCTGGTAAATAGGCTATCAGGTTATAGGCTGGGCCTTTAAGGAAACTAGTTAAGTAGCTAAACTTATCAACAGTTGAAATATAAGGTTTATTACCTATTAAACTCTCAAATTTGTCAATGAAAGATGGGAATTGTACCGTGTCCCCTTCAAATGTTGGTACTAGCAAATGGGTAACTGAGCCCTCAATTCTTGTGACTCAGGATTTAGCATGCCACTTAAATTTTGTTGAAGGTTAGCTCTACTTTGATTAAAATCAGAATTAGGTTTATTTGGTGTTAAGTCAGTCAAACGAGACCGTAGTCTCCTTATTTGCTGTTCAATTGAGATTACCTGAACATCATTATCAGCGTAAAGGTCTATCAATTGTTCTTCAGCCATTTCGGATTCAACTAACTCTGAAATACTCTCATCAATGGCTATTATTTCCTTCTTTTTAGTTTCCAATTTAAGAATTACACACTCTAAATCTTCCTTACCTGGTTGTGTAATATTGTTAAAAGTGTTCACGGCCTTTGTAACAGCACCCAACTTTGCCCCCCTTTTCTTTTTTAACTTTTTCAATTCCGCACTGTCCATGTTTAAGTCAAAATTGTTTAACTGGGGATCGTAATGAAATAGAGGACAAGAAGAAATTACCAGAGAAGAGAGAGCACAGACAAAACAGTCAAGTTTTAAATTTGGTTTAATCCCCCCCAAGTACTTATGTGTCACTCAGGTCTAAGCTTATAAGAGAATGAGACTCCTTAAATGTAAATGTTTCCTAGTTAGGCCCTAGGTTGTAGACCTAATTAGGCTTGATTAGGCTTAGGTTAGGCTTAGGCTAGACCATTTAGCCTAATTCTGCAATTTTTGTTAAGTAAGGTTAAGGTTTGTAAATTCCCCACACACGGACCACCAATGTGAAAAATGCTCTGTATGAATTGGTCCACAATTAACCCACCCCTTATATCTCCAGTCTAACTATAGAGTAGATCAAGTCTAGCCTAGAGGGGTCAGCCTAGAGATTCCGGAAATGGTCCAGAGCGGGCAGATAAATTGAGGTCCACAGTAGGATTCCTCACCAAACTAGGTTAGGGCAATCTACCTTCACCTTTGTTAAGCTATGAGTTGATGCTGGTCTTAGGCCACAATGTAGGCCTAATTTGTCTGACCCAGCTTAATTTAATGAGTCTTCTAAGTTAGAAGTTACTTCTAACTGGGCTAAAAACACAATTAGTCACTTACTGCTAGTTATTAGAGAGTCTCTTTTCCTTCTGTAATTTTGTCGAGAGCGTACTTGCTGGTGGGGATCTTTTTCTTGTCTGTTCTTCTCCCTTCTCGTTCCGTCTCTCGCCCCGTTCCTCGTTTTCGTTCCCTTTTCTCTTTTCGCGGGGCTTTTTCCACCAGCGTCGTCTTGGTTTTTTTCCTCGGTTGGTTGATCGGTAATGTATATCTATTACCGAGCACGCTCTTGTCACACAGTATATAAATACTAGTGTGGAGAATAACTCTGGTGAGCAACCAATTGGTTTCATCCACCCAGTTATTGACATAAAAGGAATTTAATAATTGTTAGATTAACTACCTACCTACTCAGTGAACCATTTTCGTTACCTCCCAACTACCCACTCATCAGTTTTCCATATACTGGGGGCCCCGGGAGATAAAAATTTTGGTGTCATTGTCACCAATTTTTATGTCTGAGTGTAGACTAGCTAACTATTTGACTGTAAATGCCTGTTAATCTGATTAACAGTGCCTATCCTCACCTTCTCATGGAGAAGGTGTAGCATTTAATTAGAAGAGAAAATATACATCCATAGGATGAAACTGTCTATGGTCTTTACCATAAGAAAAGAAAAAGTGAAAGTTAGAAGATAAAATTACAATTCCCCAGCATCTATTTTTTTGTTGTAAAAATAGTCGCGCCTTTAATGCTGTTTGTCGCTGAGGTCTTGTGTCTGTCAATGTTGTAGTAGGATGCGTTACCACTCCTACTGTCAAAGGAATAGTTACTGGAAGTTCAGTGTCTCCAGTTGTTACTGTCAGTGGAGAAGGTTCTCCAAAGTCCATTGTTTTGGGTCCAGACTCTAAAGGGTACAAAAGAGAAATGTCTCTTGTTGTGTCACCCGTTGAAGTCCTTAATTTGACCACTCTTGTTACCCCGTCTGCCCCTGGTCTGAGTTCTGAAACTCTAGCCAGAGGCCAGTATTGTCTTGGAGTACTGTCATGTATGAGAACAAGGTCCCCTACCTTAATTGTGTCAGACCAATCCTTCTTAGTCATTTGTTTATGTCTCTCCCTTAGACCCATCAAGTACTCAGTTTTCCACTGTTTAATGAAATGAGCTTTAACTCTAGTTAAATGTTGTAACTTAGTCTGGAGCTCATCATGTCGTTGAGTCCAGTTTGGGTCTTCTGAAGAGTCTATATTGTAGTCCGGCAGGAGACTAACTTGTTCTCCCCGAATCAAATGATTTGGAGTTAATGGTTCCGGGTCATTAATGTTGTCACTCACATAAGTGAGTGGTCTATTGTTGATGATGTTCTCAATCTCAGCCAGGAGAGTGAGCAACTCAAATAAGTGTATCTGTTTTTTACCAATTGCTTTCTTCAAGCAATTCTTTACTGTTTGTATATTCCTCTCCCAGATAGAACCATACCAAGGAGAGGCAACCGGAATATACTTCCACTTTATGTTTGAATTTTGTATATATAATTGTGTGAGTTCATCGCTTAACAAGTCGTGGATGACTTGTTCACCAGCCTTGAAATATGTAGCATTGTCAGTCCAAACTGTCTTGGGTACTGAATGTCGTGCACAGAATCTCTTAAAGACAGCAACAAAAGATTCTGCTGTAAGGTCCTCCACAACATCCAGATAAACAGCTCGTGAGGCAGCACATGTAAACAGTACAATGTACATTTTTTGTTCAGTGTCACCCCCCTACAGTCAATGCTCCTGTATAGTCAATGCCTACAGTCTCAAAGGGTCTGTTGAGAGTAACTCTCTCCTCTGGCAAAGCAGGAGGATTTGGTTTCCTATAGGGCCTAGCATGAATACGCCTACATGTGACACACTCACTCAGGACTGTTTTAACAGTGATCCTTCCCTTGGGTATCCAATAAGTTTTTCTTAATGTAGTTAGTGTCTGTGGTACCCCCATATGATATACATCATTGTGTGTTTTTCTGATGATTAATGTTGTCAAATAGCTAAATCTAGGTAAAAGGATTGGATGTTTGCTTTTGTATGACAGTTTTGATTTGTCTAATCTCCCTTTACACCTTAGAAGGCCTTCCTCATCTCTGAACAAGTTTAGATCCACAACTACTGATGGTACAGGTTCTTTTGTTTGTTTCCCATTAGTCAAGAATTCTAACTCTTTATTGTACTCTTTTTGTTGTGCATGGCCTATCCAGTATTTGGTTGCAACTTCTGTATAATTATGATTGTTTTTATTTAGCTGTTTGTTAATTGTAGTTAAACAGTTGTGAGCAAACCTCAAACAGTAGGCTGTGACCCTGACAAGTTTACTGAATCAGAATAACGTTCATAATTAGTGATTGGTTCAACCTTTTCATTTGAAAAGATTAAATTTAATGTCAAGTTAACTTGTTCCACAGGCCATTGGTCTGTATTACAGAGCCACTTAGGTCCCATAAACCAAGTTTTGTTTGACTTCAACAACTTGTAGGATAAACCTCTGGTCAGAAAGTCTGCTGGATTTTGTTTAGTTGGAACATAGTGAAAGTTTACTTGTAGGCTTTCATTAGCTTCAGCTATTTCTTTTAGCCTATTTCTTACAAAGATATTCTTACTATTAATGCTATCATTCCGTATCCAGGCAAGACAAATCTGACTGTCAAGCCAGATGTGGATATCAGTTATGTTCACATCATGGTAAGCATCCTTAAGCAATGAAATGGTTTTAATGGCTAATGCAGCAGCCAATAGTTCCAATTGAGGTATGGTTCGGGTAGGTTTGAGAGGTGCAACTTTCCCTTTTGCATAAATTAGATGACTTTCTGTAGGACTTACAAGATACGCACAGCACCCATAAGCTTGTGTGCTTGCATCAGCAAACACATGAAGTCTCTGGGGCTTATCCCTAAACCCACAGCACCTTTGAATTTTAATGTTCTGCACTTTTGTTAAATCAGCAGCTAACTTCTTCCAAGATTTTTGATTTTCATTTGTTATTGGATCATCCCACCCAACATTTGTCCTCCAAATTTCTTGGAGGAGAATCTTTGATTTTATTGTTGAAGGCAGGAATAGACCCATAGGATCAAAAATTTTGGAAGCCTCTGATAATATTTGTCTTTTAGTATTTGCTTCCTCATCAAGTTTAAAACCTTTAGTACAGATTGAATCATGACTGTTAGAAGTTGCATCCAAATACCAGTTCATACCTAAAGTTTTAACTCTGTCTGATGGCTCAGTAAGACCATTATTATCCTTTAAAATCTTTTTGTTTAAATCCTCATCATTTGAAATCCACTCTCTAAGTTCAAAGTTACCTTGTTGCATAATGTTTTGAGAGTGTTCATAGACTTCAGATAATTCAGATTTTGTTGTTGTTGAGCCTATTAGATTGTCTACGTAAAAATGTTCCTTAAGGAAGTTCAATGTTAAAGAGTTATTAAACTGGTTCAAATGATGTCCAATTGTCAATGCTAATAGGCTAGGTGAGCAATTGGCTCCAAACAACACAACATTAAATCTATAGGTTATGAACCCTTTATTCAAATCAAATGGATCCTTGAACCATAAGAACCTAAGTTGGTTCTTATCATATTCATTTTTAAGATTTATTCTCAAAAATGCCTTTGAAATGTCACTTTGTACGGCATATTTATCTAACCTGAACCTCAGTAAGATCTTCACAAGGTCAGAAATGAGATTAGGACCCTCAATCAGGCAATCATTCAAACTGTGTTTATCACTGTCTTTGAGGCTACAGTTATATACTACTCTGAGTTTTGTTGTTGGGGCATCTTGTCGATAAACCCCCCTGTGGGTTAAATAATGACAACCATCTTTTTTAAAAGGGTTATTTGTTACTTCTTCAATGAAGCCTTTCTGTAGCTGTTCTTTGAAGACATCATTATTTTTAATATTATTATCTTGTTTGAGTTTTTTCATTACTTTATATAAATGTCCTTTAGCTACTTTGAGATTATCTCTTAAAGTTGGACAATTTATTTTCCAAGGTAACTCAATAAAATAACTATTGTCTTTGCACTGAATGGTGTCTTCAAATCTTTCTACCATTAACTGATCTTCTGAAGTTTGATTTGTGTCATGTATACCCACAGATTCTAGCAACCATAAAGTTTGAATTGCCTCATCCAAAGTTTCATTTGATAATGATGAATTAATGTTCTCAGTTGAGATAATATTATTCAAAGTGTTGCTATTCTTACAGGTGTTATGTAGGACTGAGTTGAGGCACATAGTATTTGTTGGTCATGAACTATTTTGGTTTAGGTCTAGGTTGTATTTGGATAGGTCACCCAAAGGGGCTATCCCTGATGGAGTCTGAATAGCTATACCATTACCTATCTTCACTATGCCCTTATGAATAAGATTAATATAATCTGCCCCCATTAACATTTCAATGTTAGCTACTGTGTTGTTAGTGATATGTCTATCAGCTATTTTGTAGTGTTTTCCCAAATGATTTATGGTTTGTTCTAGTTTGGGTATAACCAGTTTGTTTTGTCCTACTTTAGAAATAATAACTGCTTCAATTTTCTCTAATTTATTTTCTAAATGTAGTTCCAGGTCAATTGTCTTATAGCTATTTTTGTCCGAGTTATCCTTAACAAAGGATGCAATATTGAGTTTTTTCATTCGGGTTTGGTGTCAAACCCAATTTATTAACTACATTTTGTGAAACAAATGTTTGTTGAGAACAACAGTCTATAAGACATCTCACTGGAGTGGTGCTACCCTCACTATTCACTAAGTCCAAAGTAATAGTTGGTAAAAGAATCTCAGTGTTTTTGTTACGTTGTTTGAACAAACAGAATGTCCCATGAAAGTGGCATTTTCTTGATTACCTTTGTTTGGTGGAGGTATCTTTTGAGTTTGAGTACTATTGTTTGGACACTTTGGTGAATCACACATTGATGAGACATGTCGTAAACTTTTACAAAACTTACACTTGAATCTTAACCTAGATTTACAGTCTTTCTTATAATGTCCCTGGCCAGTACACTTTTTACATAGGTTCAACTGTTCACATCTTTTAGCTCTTTGGTTAAAGTCTGAATATTTGTCACACCCAGTACTACTGTGTTCATTACTTGCACAAAATTTGCAATGTAGTGTGTAAGTTGAGGCAGCAGTTACATTAAAGTTCTGTAATGTAGGTGTTCGTGTATTACAGTTGGTCACATTTGATTCTACAGTATCAAGTTTTGTCTGTTTGGCTGTAGCTAGTTGGTCTCTGGGAACAGTCTTTGGTTTATCCATAGTCTGGGTCTTATTTTGTGTTGGAATATTTCTCAATTTGTAATTAGTTAGGATATTGGGAAAGTGTTTTCTGATATCTTCAAGATTAGGATAATTTTCTCCCGTCTTTAGAACTAAAATATCTTTAACCCTCAAAGGAAGGCACCTAAGAACTATGCCTTGTATAATCCAAGATGAAGCTTTAATATCTATCTCATTGCTAACCAGTTGTCCTATAATAGCTTCTAATTTTGTATAAAAATTTTCCATATCACTATGGTTATCTTTTATGGGTGCAAAATCAAAAATTTGTTGAGATAATTCATATACAATCTCATCTTTATTAATGTAATTACGTTTTAAGAGATCAATAGCTACTTCATATGAATTCCCTACGGCTGGTAAATAGGCTATCAGGTTATAGGCTGGGCCTTTAAGGAAACTAGTTAAGTAGCTAAACTTTCAACAGTTGAAATATAAGGTTTATTACCTATTAAACTCTCAAATTTGTCAATGAAAGATGGGAATTGTACCGTGTCCCCTTCAAATGTTGGTACTAGCAAAATGGGTAACTGAGCCCTCAATTCTTGTGACTCAGGATTTAGCATGCCACTTAAATTTTGTTGAAGGTTAGCTCTACTTTGATTAAAATCAGAATTAGGTTTATTTGGTGTTAAGTCAGTCAAACGAGACCGTAGTCTCCTTATTTGCTGTTCAATTGAGATTACCTGATCATCATTATCAGCGTAAAGGTCTATCAATTGTTCTTCAGCCATTTCGGATTCAACTAACTCTGAAATACTCTCATCAATGGCTATTATTTCCTTCTTTTTAGTTTCCAATTTAAGAATTACACACTCTAAATCTTCCTTACCTGGTTGTGTAATATTGTTAAAAGTGTTCACGGCCTTTGTAACAGCACCCAACTTTGCCCCCCTTTTCTTTTTTAACTTTTTCAATTCCGCACTGTCCATGTTTAAGTCAAAATTGTTTAACTGGGGATCGTAATGAAATAGAGGACAAGAAGAAATTACCAGAGAAGAGAGAGCACAGACAAAACAGTCAAGTTTTAAATTTGGTTTAATCCCCCCCAAGTACTTATGTGTCACTCAGGTCTAAGCTTATAAGAGAATGAGACTCCTTAAATGTAAATGTTTCCTAGTTAGGCCCTAGGTTGTAGACCTAATTAGGCTTGATTAGGCTTAGGCTTAGGCTTAGGCTAGACCATTTAGCCTAATTCTGCAATTTTTGTTAAGTAAGGTTAAGGTTTGTAAATTCCCCACACACGGACCACCAATGTGAAAAATGCTCTGTATGAATTGGTCCACAATTAACCCACCCCTTATATCTCCAGTCTAACTATAGAGTAGATCAAGTCTAGCCTAGAGGGGTCAGCCTAGAGATTCCGGAAATGGTCCAGAGCGGGCAGATAAATTGAGGTCCACAGTAGGATTCCTCACCAAACTAGGTTAGGGCAATCTACCTTCACCTTTGTTAAGCTATGAGTTGATGCTGGGTCTTAGGCCACAATGTAGGCCTAAGTTGTCTGACCCAGCTTAATTTAATGAGTCTTCTAAGTTTAGAAGATCTACTGGGTAAAAACACAATTAGTCACTTACTGCTAGTTATTAGAGAGTCTCTTTTCTCCTTCCTGTTAATTGTCGAGAGCGTACTTGCTGGTGGGGATCTTTTTCGTTGTCTGTTCTCTCCCTTCTCCAGTTCCGTCCTTCGCCCCGTTCCTCGTTTTCGTTCTCCTTTTTTCCTTTTCGCGGGGCTTTTTCCACCAGCGTCGTCTTGGTTTTTTCCTCGGTTGGTTGATCGGTAATGTATATCTATTACCGAGCACGCTCTTGTCACACAGTATATAAATACTAGTGTGGAGAATAACTCTGGTGAGCAACCAATTGGTTTCATCCACCCAGTTATTGACATAAAAGGAATTTAATAATTGTTAGATTAACTACCTACCTACTCAGTGAACCATTTTCGTTACCTCCCAACTACCCACTCATCAGTTTTCCATATACTGGGGGCCCCGGGAGATAAAAATTTTGGTGTCATTGTCACCAATTTTTATGTCTGAGTGTAGACTAGCTAACTATTTGACTGTAAATGCCTGTTAATCTGATTAACAGTGCCTATCCTCACCTTCTCATGGAGAAGGTGTAGCATTTAATTAGAAGAGAAAATATACATCCATAGGATGAAACTGTCTATGGTCTTTACCATAAGAAAGAAAAAGTGAAAGTTAGAAGATAAAATTACAATTCCCCAGCATCTATTTTTTGTTGTAAAAATAGTCGCGCCTTTAATGCTGTTTGTCGCTGAGGTCTTGTGTCTGTCAATGTTGTAGTAGGATGCGTTACCACTCCTACTGTCAAAGGAATAGTTACTGGAAGTTCAGTGTCTCCAGTTGTTACTGTCAGTGGAGAAGGTTCTCCAAAGTCCATTGTTTTGGGTCCAGACTCTAAAGGGTACAAAAGAGAAATGTCTCTTGTTGTGTCACCCGTTGAAGTCCTTAATTTGACCACTCTTGTTACCCCGTCTGCCCCTGGTCTGAGTTCTGAAAACTCTAGCCAGAGGCCAGTATTGTCTTGGAGTACTGTCATGTATGAGAACAAGGTCCCCTACCTTAATTGTGTCAGACCAATCCTTCTTAGTCATTTGTTTATGTCTCTCCCTTAGACCCATCAAGTACTCAGTTTTCCACTGTTTAATGAAATGAGCTTTAACTCTAGTTAAATGTTGTAACTTAGTCTGGAGCTCATCATGTCGTTGAGTCCAGTTTGGGTCTTCTGAAGAGTCTATATTGTAGTCCGGCAGGAGACTAACTTGTTCTCCCCGAATCAAATGATTTGGAGTTAATGGTTCCGGGTCATTAATGTTGTCACTCACATAAGTGAGTGGTCTATTGTTGATGATGTTCTCAATCTCAGCCAGGAGAGTGAGCAACTCAAATAAGTGTATCTGTTTTTTACCAATTGCTTTCTTCAAGCAATTCTTTACTGTTTGTATATTCCTCTCCCAGATAGAACCATACCAAGGAGAGGCAACCGGAATATACTTCCACTTTATGTTTGAATTTTGTATATATAATTGTGTGAGTTCATCGCTTAACAAGTCGTGGATGACTTGTTCACCAGCCTTGAAATATGTAGCATTGTCAGTCCAAACTGTCTTGGTACTGAATGTCGTGCACAGAATCTCTTAAAGACAGCAACAAAAGATTCTGCTGTAAGGTCCTCCACAACATCCAGATAAACAGCTCGTGAGGCAGCACATGTAAACAGTACAATGTACATTTTTTGTTCAGTGTCACCACCCCTACAGTCAATGCTCCTGTATAGTCAATGCCTACAGTCTCAAAGGGTCTGTTGAGAGTAACTCTCTCCTCTGGCAAAGCAGGAGGATTTGGTTTCCTATAGGGCCTAGCATGAATACGCCTACATGTGACACACTCACTCAGGACTGTTTTAACAGTGATCCTTCCCTTGGGTATCCAATAAGTTTTTCTTAATGTAGTTAGTGTCTGTGGTACCCCCATATGATATACATCATTGTGTGTTTTTCTGATGATTAATGTTGTCAAATAGCTAAATCTAGGTAAAAGGATTGGATGTTTGCTTTTGTATGACAGTTTTGATTTGTCTAATCTCCCTTTACACCTTAGAAGGCCTTCCTCATCTCTGAACAAGTTTAGATCCACAACTACTGATGGTACAGGTTCTTTTGTTTGTTTCCCATTAGTCAAGAATTCTAACTCTTTATTGTACTCTTTTTGTTGTGCATGGCCTATCCAGTATTTGGTTGCAACTTCTGTATAATTATGATTGTTTTTATTTAGCTGTTTGTTAATTGTAGTTAAACAGTTGTGAGCAAACCTCAAACAGTAGGCTGTGACCCTGACAAGTTTACTGAAGTCAGAATAACGTTCATAATTAGTGATTGGTTCAACCTTTTCATTTGAAAAGATTAAATTTAATGTCAAGTTAACTTGTTCCACAGGCCATTGGTCTGTATTACAGAGCCACTTAGGTCCCATAAACCAAGTTTTGTTTGACTTCAACAACTTGTAGGATAAACCTCTGGTCAGAAAGTCTGCTGGATTTTGTTTAGTTGGAACATAGTGAAAGTTTACTTGTAGGCTTTCATTAGCTTCAGCTATTTCTTTTAGCCTATTTCTTACAAAGATATTCTTACTATTAATGCTATCATTCCGTATCCAGGCAAGACAAATCTGACTGTCAAGCCAGATGTGGATATCAGTTATGTTCACATCATGGTAAGCATCCTTAAGCAATGAAATGGTTTTAATGGCTAATGCAGCAGCCAATAGTTCCAATTGAGGTATGGTTCGGGTAGGTTTGAGAGGTGCAACTTTCCCTTTTGCATAAATTAGATGACTTTCTGTAGGACTTACAAGATACGCACAGCACCCATAAGCTTGTGTGCTTGCATCAGCAAACACATGAAGTCTCTGGGGCTTATCCCTAAACCCACAGCACCTTTGAATTTTAATGTTCTGCACTTTTGTTAAATCAGCAGCTAACTTCTTCCAAGATTTTTGATTTTCATTTGTTATTGGATCATCCCACCCAACATTTGTCCTCCAAATTTCTTGGAGGAGAATCTTTGATTTTATTGTTGAAGGCAGGAATAGACCCATAGGATCAAAAATTTTGGAAGCCTCTGATAATATTTGTCTTTTAGTATTTGCTTCCTCATCAAGTTTAAAACCTTTAGTACAGATTGAATCATGACTGTTAGAAGTTGCATCCAAATACCAGTTCATACCTAAAGTTTTAACTCTGTCTGATGGCTCAGTAAGACCATTATTATCCTTTAAAATCTTTTTGTTTAAATCCTCATCATTTGAAATCCACTCTCTAAGTTCAAAGTTACCTTGTTGCATAATGTTTTGAGAGTGTTCATAGACTTCAGATAATTCAGATTTTGTTGTTGTTGAGCCTATTAGATTGTCTACGTAAAAATGTTCCTTAAGGAAGTTCAATGTTAAAGAGTTATTAAACTGGTTCAAATGATGTCCAATTGTCAATGCTAATAGGCTAGGTGAGCAATTGGCTCCAAACAACACAACATTAAATCTATAGGTTATGAACCCTTTATTCAAATCAAATGGATCCTTGAACCATAAGAACCTAAGTTGGTTCTTATCATATTCATTTTTAAGATTTATTCTCAAAAATGCCTTTGAAATGTCACTTTGTACGGCATATTTATCTAACCTGAACCTCAGTAAGATCTTCACAAGGTCAGAAATGAGATTAGGACCCTCAATCAGGCAATCATTCAAACTGTGTTTATCACTGTCTTTGAGGCTACAGTTATATACTACTCTGAGTTTTGTTGTTGGGGCATCTTGTCGATAAACCCCCCTGTGGGTTAAATAATGACAACCATCTTTTTTAAAAGGGTTATTTGTTACTTCTTCAATGAAGCCTTTCTGTAGCTGTTCTTTGAAGACATCATTACTTTTTAATATTATTATCTTGTTTGAGTTTTTTCATTACTTTATATAAATGTCCTTTAGCTACTTTGAGATTATCTCTTAAAGTTGGACAATTTATTTTCCAAGGTAACTCAATAAAATAACTATTGTCTTTGCACTGAATGGTGTCTTCAAATCTTTCTACCATTAACTGATCTTCTGAAGTTTGATTTGTGTCATGTATACCCACAGATTCTAGCAACCATAAAGTTTGAATTGCCTCATCCAAGTTTCATTTGATAATGATGAATTAATGTTCTCAGTTGAGATAATATTATTCAAAGTGTTGCTATTCTTACAGGTGTTATGTAGGACTGAGTTGAGGCACATAGTATTTGTTGTCATGAACTATTTTGGTTTAGGTCTAGGTTGTATTTGGATAGGTCACCCAAAGGGGCTATCCCTGATGGAGTCTGAATAGCTATACCATTACCTATCTACTATGCCCTTATGAATAAGATTAATATAATCTGCCCCCATTAACATTTCAATGTTAGCTACTGTGTTGTTAGTGATATGTCTATCAGCTATTTGTAGTGTTTTCCCAAATGATTTATGGTTTGTTCTAGTTTGGGTATAACCAGTTTGTTTTGTCCTACTTTAGAAATAATAACTGCTTCAATTTTCTCTAATTTATTTTCTAAATGTAGTTCCAGGTCAATTGTCTTATAGCTATTTTTGTCCGAGTTATCCTTAACAAAGGATGCAATATTGAGTTTTGTTCATTCGGGTTTGGTGTCAAACCCAATTTATTAACTACATTTTGAAACAAATGTTTGTTGAGAACAACAGTCTATAAGACATCTCACTGGAGTGGTGCTACCCTCACTATTCACTAAGTCCAAAGTAATAGTTGGTAAAAGAATCTCAGTGTTTCTTGTTACGTTGTTTGAGCAAACAGAATGTCCCATGAAAGTGGCATTTTCTTGATTACCTTTGTTTGGTGGAGGTATCTTTTGAGTTTGAGTACTATTGTTTGGACACTTTGGTGAATCACACATTGATGAGACATGTCGTAAACTTTTACAAAACTTACACTTGAATCTTAACCTAGATTTACAGTCTTTCTTATAATGTCCCTGGCCAGTACACTTTTTACATAGGTTCAACTGTTCACATCTTTTAGCTCTTTGGTTAAAGTCTGAATATTTGTCACACCCAGTACTACTGTGTTCATTACTTGCACAAAATTTGCAATGTAGTGTGTAAGTTGAGGCAGCAGTTACATTAAAGTTCTGTAATGTAGGTGTTCGTGTATTACAGTTGGTCACATTTGATTCTACAGTATCAAGTTTTGTCTGTTTGGCTGTAGCTAGTTGGTCTCTGGGAACAGTCTTTGGTTTATCCATAGTCTGGGTCTTATTTTGTGTTGGAATATTTCTCAATTTGTAATTAGTTAGGATATTGGGAAAGTGTTTTCTGATATCTTCAAGATTAGGATAATTTTCTCCCGTCTTTAGAACTAAAATATCTTTAACCCTCAAAGGAAGGCACCTAAGAACTATGCCTTGTATAATCCAAGATGAAGCTTTAATATCTATCTCATTGCTAACCAGTTGTCCTATAATAGCTTCTAATTTTGTATAAAAATTTTCCATATCACTATGGTTATCTTTTATGGGTGCAAAATCAAAAATTTGTTGAGATAATTCATATACAATCTCATCTTTATTAATGTAATTACGTTTTAAGAGATCAATAGCTACTTCATATGAATTCCCTACGGCTGGTAAATAGGCTATCAGGTTATAGGCTGGGCCTTTAAGGAAACTAGTTAAGTAGCTAAACTTATCAACAGTTGAAATATAAGGTTTATTACCTATTAAACTCTCAAATTTGTCAATGAAAGATGGGAATTGTACCGTGTCCCCTTCAAATGTTGGTACTAGCAAAATGGGTAACTGAGCCCTCAATTCTTGTGACTCAGGATTTAGCATGCCACTTAAATTTTGTTGAAGGTTAGCTCTACTTTGATTAAAATCAGAATTAGGTTTATTTGGTGTTAAGTCAGTCAAACGAGACCGTAGTCTCCTTATTTGCTGTTCAATTGAGATTACCTGATCATCATTATCAGCGTAAAGGTCTATCAATTGTTCTTCAGCCATTTCGGATTCAACTAACTCTGAAATACTCTCATCAATGGCTATTATTTCCTTCTTTTTAGTTTCCAATTTAAGAATTACACACTCTAAATCTTCCTTACCTGGTTGTGTAATATTGTTAAAAGTGTTCGGCCTTTGTAACAGCACCCAACTTTGCCCCCCTTTTCTTTTTTAACTTTTTCAATTCCGCACTGTCCATGTTTAAGTCAAAATTGTTTAACTGGGGATCGTAATGAAATAGAGGACAAGAAGAATTACCAGAGAAGAGAGAGCACAGACAAAACAGTCAAGTTTTAAATTTGGTTTAATCCCCCCCAAGTACTTATGTGTCACTCAGGTCTAAGCTTATAAGAGAATGAGACTCCTTAAATGTTGTTTCCTAGTTAGGCCCTAGGTTGTAGACCTAATTAGGCTTTGTTACTTTAGGCTTGATAGGTTAGGCTTAGGCTAGACCATTTAGCCTAATTCTGCAATTTTTGTTAAGTAAGGTTAAGGTTTGTAAATTCCCCACACACGGACCACCAATGTGAAAAATGCTCTGTATGAATTGGTCCACAATTAACCCACCCCTTATTCTCCAGTCTAACTATAGAGTAGATCAAGTCTAGCCTAGAGGGGTCAGCCTAGAGATTCCGGAAATGGTCCAGAGCGGGCAGATAAATTGAGGTCCACAGTAGGATTCCTCACCAAACTAGGTTAGGGCAATCTACCTTTACCTTTGTTAAGCTATGAGTTGATGCTGGGTCTTAGGCCACAATGTAGGCCTAAGTTGTCTGACCCAGCTTAATTTAATGAGTCTTCTAAGTTAGAAGTTAGAAGATCTAACTGGGCTAAAAACACAATTAGTCACTTACTGCTAGTTATTAGAGAGTCTCTTTTCTCCTTCCTGTATAATTGTCGAGAGCGTACTTGCTGGTGGGGATCTTTTTCGTGTCTGTTCTCGTCCCTTCTCCAGTTCCGTCCTCTCGCCCCGTTCTCGTTTTCGTTCCCCTTTTTCCTTTTCGCGGGGCTTTTTCCACCAGCGTCGTGTTGGTTTTTTTCCTCGGTTGGTTGATCGGTAATGTATATCTATTACCGAGCACGCTCTTGTCACACAGTATATAAATACTAGTGTGGAGAATAACTCTGGTGAGCAACCAATTGGTTTCATCCACCCAGTTATTGACATAAAAGGAATTTAATAATTGTTAGATTAACTACCTACCTACTCAGTGAACCATTTTCGTTACCTCCCAACTACCCACTCATCAGTTTTCCATATACTGGGGGCCCCGGGATATAAAAATTTTGGTGTCATTGTCACCAATTTTTATGTCTGAGTGTAGACTAGCTAACTATTTGACTGTAAATGCCTGTTAATCTGATTAACAGTGCCTATCCTCACCTTCTCATGGAGAAGGTGTAGCATTTAATTAGAAGAGAAAATATACATCCATAGGATGAAACTGTCTATGGTCTTTACCATAAAAAAGAAAAAGTGAAAGTTAGAAGATAAAATTACAATTCCCCAGCATCTATTTTTTGTTGTAAAAATAGTCGCGCCTTTAATGCTGTTTGTCGCTGAGGTCTTGTGTCTGTCAATGTTGTAGTAGGATGCGTTACCACTCCTACTGTCAAGGAATAGTTACTGGAAGTTCAGTGTCTCCAGTTGTTACTGTCAGTGGAGAAGGTTCTCCAAAGTCCATTGTTTTGGGTCCAGACTCTAAAGGGTACAAAAGAGAAATGTCTCTTGTTGTGTCACCCGTTGAAGTCCTTAATTTGACCACTCTTGTTACCCCGTCTGCCCCTGGTCTGAGTTCTGAAACTCTAGCCAGAGGCCAGTATTGTCTTGGAGTACTGTCATGTATGAGAACAAGGTCCCCTACCTTAATTGTGTCAGACCAATCCTTCTTAGTCATTTGTTTATGTCTCTCCCTTAGACCCATCAAGTACTCAGTTTTCCACTGTTTAATAAATGAGCTTTAACTCTAGTTAAATGTTGTAACTTAGTCTGGAGCTCATCATGTCGTTGAGTCCAGTTTGGGTCTTCTGAAGAGTCTATATTGTAGTCCGGCAGGAGACTAACTTGTTCTCCCCGAATCAAATGATTTGGAGTTAATGGTTCCGGGTCATTAATGTTGTCACTCACATAAGTGAGTGGTCTATTGTTGATGATGTTCTCAATCTCAGCCAGGAGAGTGAGCAACTCAAATAAGTGTATCTGTTTTTTACCAATTGCTTTCTTCAAGCAATTCTTTACTGTTTGTATATTCCTCTCCCAGATAGAACCATACCAAGGAGAGGCAACCGGAATATACTTCCACTTTATGTTTGAATTTTGTATATATAATTGTGTGAGTTCATCGCTTAACAAGTCGTGGATGACTTGTTCACCAGCCTTGAAATATGTAGCATTGTCAGTCCAAACTGTCTTTGGGTACTGAATGTCGTGCACAGAATCTCTTAAAGACAGCAACAAAAGATTCTGCTGTAAGGTCCTCCACAACATCCAGATAAACAGCTCGTGAGGCAGCACATGTAAACAGTACAATGTACATTTTTTGTTCAGTGTCACCACCCCTACAGTCAATGCTCCTGTATAGTCAATGCCTACAGTCTCAAAGGGTCTGTTGAGAGTAACTCTCTCCTCTGGCAAAGCAGGAGGATTTGGTTTCCTATAGGGCCTAGCATGAATACGCCTACATGTGACACACTCACTCAGGACTGTTTTAACAGTGATCCTTCCCTTGGGTATCCAATAAGTTTTTCTTAATGTAGTTAGTGTCTGTGGTACCCCCATATGATATACATCATTGTGTGTTTTTCTGATGATTAATGTTGTCAAATAGCTAAATCTAGGTAAAAGGATTGGATGTTTGCTTTTGTATGACAGTTTTGATTTGTCTAATCTCCCTTTACACCTTAGAAGGCCTTCCTCATCTCTGAACAAGTTTAGATCCACAACTACTGATGGTACAGGTTCTTTTGTTTGTTTCCCATTAGTCAAGAATTCTAACTCTTTATTGTACTCTTTTTGTTGTGCATGGCCTATCCAGTATTTGGTTGCAACTTCTGTATAATTATGATTGTTTTTATTTAGCTGTTTGTTAATTGTAGTTAAACAGTTGTGAGCAAACCTCAAACAGTAGGCTGTGACCCTGACAAGTTTACTGAAGTCAGAATAACGTTCATAATTAGTGATTGGTTCAACCTTTTCATTTGAAAAGATTAAATTTAATGTCAAGTTAACTTGTTCCACAGGCCATTGGTCTGTATTACAGAGCCACTTAGGTCCCATAAACCAAGTTTTGTTTGACTTCAACAACTTGTAGGATAAACCTCTGGTCAGAAAGTCTGCTGGATTTTGTTTAGTTGGAACATAGTGAAAGTTTACTTGTAGGCTTTCATTAGCTTCAGCTATTTCTTTTAGCCTATTTCTTACAAAGATATTCTTACTATTAATGCTATCATTCCGTATCCAGGCAAGACAAATCTGACTGTCAAGCCAGATGTGGATATCAGTTATGTTCACATCATGGTAAGCATCCTTAAGCAATGAAATGGTTTTAATGGCTAATGCAGCAGCCAATAGTTCCAATTGAGGTATGGTTCGGGTAGGTTTGAGAGGTGCAACTTTCCCTTTTGCATAAATTAGATGACTTTCTGTAGGACTTACAAGATACGCACAGCACCCATAAGCTTGTGTGCTTGCATCAGCAAACACATGAAGTCTCTGGGGCTTATCCCTAAACCCACAGCACCTTTGAATTTTAATGTTCTGCACTTTTGTTAAATCAGCAGCTAACTTCTTCCAAGATTTTTGATTTTCATTTGTTATTGGATCATCCCACCCAACATTTGTCCTCCAAATTTCTTGGAGGAGAATCTTTGATTTTATTGTTGAAGGCAGGAATAGACCCATAGGATCAAAAATTTTGGAAGCCTCTGATAATATTTGTCTTTTAGTATTTGCTTCCTCATCAAGTTTAAAACCTTTAGTACAGATTGAATCATGACTGTTAGAAGTTGCATCCAAATACCAGTTCATACCTAAAGTTTTAACTCTGTCTGATGGCTCAGTAAGACCATTATTATCCTTTAAAATCTTTTTGTTTAAATCCTCATCATTTGAAATCCACTCTCTAAGTTCAAAGTTACCTTGTTGCATAATGTTTTGAGAGTGTTCATAGACTTCAGATAATTCAGATTTTGTTGTTGTTGAGCCTATTAGATTGTCTACGTAAAAATGTTCCTTAAGGAAGTTCAATGTTAAAGAGTTATTAAACTGGTTCAAATGATGTCCAATTGTCAATGCTAATAGGCTAGGTGAGCAATTGGCTCCAAACAACACAACATTAAATCTATAGGTTATGAACCCTTTATTCAAATCAAATGGATCCTTGAACCATAAGAACCTAAGTTGGTTCTTATCATATTCATTTTTAAGATTTATTCTCAAAAATGCCTTTGAAATGTCACTTTGTACGGCATATTTATCTAACCTGAACCTCAGTAAGATCTTCACAAGGTCAGAAATGAGATTAGGACCCTCAATCAGGCAATCATTCAAACTGTGTTTATCACTGTCTTTGAGGCTACAGTTATATACTACTCTGAGTTTTGTTGTTGGGGCATCTTGTCGATAAACCCCCCTGTGGGTTAAATAATGACAACCATCTTTTTTAAAAGGGTTATTTGTTACTTCTTCAATGAAGCCTTTCTGTAGCTGTTCTTTGAAGACATCATTATTTTTAATATTATTATCTTGTTTGAGTTTTTTCATTACTTTATATAAATGTCCTTTAGCTACTTTGAGATTATCTCTTAAAGTTGGACAATTTATTTTCCAAGGTAACTCAATAAAATAACTATTGTCTTTGCACTGAATGGTGTCTTCAAATCTTTCTACCATTAACTGATCTTCTGAAGTTTGATTTGTGTCATGTATACCCACAGATTCTAGCAACCATAAAGTTTGAATTGCCTCATCCAAAGTTTCATTTGATAATGATGAATTAATGTTCTCAGTTGAGATAATATTATTCAAAGTGTTGCTATTCTTACAGGTGTTATGTAGGACTGAGTTGAGGCACATAGTATTTGTTGTCATGAACTATTTTGGTTTAGGTCTAGGTTGTATTTGGATAGGTCACCCAAAGGGGCTATCCCTGATGGAGTCTGAATAGCTATACCATTACCTATCTCACTATGCCCTTATGAATAAGATTAATATAATCTGCCCCCATTAACATTTCAATGTTAGCTACTGTGTTGTTAGTGATATGTCTATCAGCTATTTTGTAGTGTTTTCCCAAATGATTTATGGTTTGTTCTAGTTTGGGTATAACCAGTTTGTTTTGTCCTACTTTAGAAATAATAACTGCTTCAATTTTCTCTAATTTATTTTCTAAATGTAGTTCCAGGTCAATTGTCTTATAGCTATTTTTGTCCGAGTTATCCTTAACAAAGGATGCAATATTGAGTTTTGTTCATTCGGGTTTGGTGTCAAACCCAATTTATTAACTACATTTTGCGAAACAAATGTTTGTTGAGAACAACAGTCTATAAGACATCTCACTGGAGTGGTGCTACCCTCACTATTCACTAAGTCCAAAGTAATAGTTGGTAAAAGAATCTCAGTGTTTCTTGTTACGTTGTTTGAGCAAACAGAATGTCCCATGAAAGTGGCATTTTCTTGATTACCTTTGTTTGGTGGAGGTATCTTTTGAGTTTGAGTACTATTGTTTGGACACTTTGGTGAATCACACATTGATGAGACATGTCGTAAACTTTTACAAAACTTACACTTGAATCTTAACCTAGATTTACAGTCTTTCTTATAATGTCCCTGGCCAGTACACTTTTTACATAGGTTCAACTGTTCACATCTTTTAGCTCTTTGGTTAAAGTCTGAATATTTGTCACACCCAGTACTACTGTGTTCATTACTTGCACAAAATTTGCAATGTAGTGTGTAAGTTGAGGCAGCAGTTACATTAAAGTTCTGTAATGTAGGTGTTCGTGTATTACAGTTGGTCACATTTGATTCTACAGTATCAAGTTTTGTCTGTTTGGCTGTAGCTAGTTGGTCTCTGGGAACAGTCTTTGGTTTATCCATAGTCTGGGTCTTATTTTGTGTTGGAATATTTCTCAATTTGTAATTAGTTAGGATATTGGGAAAGTGTTTTCTGATATCTTCAAGATTAGGATAATTTTCTCCCGTCTTTAGAACTAAAATATCTTTAACCCTCAAAGGAAGGCACCTAAGAACTATGCCTTGTATAATCCAAGATGAAGCTTTAATATCTATCTCATTGCTAACCAGTTGTCCTATAATAGCTTCTAATTTTGTATAAAAATTTTCCATATCACTATGGTTATCTTTTATGGGTGCAAAATCAAAAATTTGTTGAGATAATTCATATACAATCTCATCTTTATTAATGTAATTACGTTTTAAGAGATCAATAGCTACTTCATATGAATTCCCTACGGCTGGTAAATAGGCTATCAGGTTATAGGCTGGGCCTTTAAGGAAACTAGTTAAGTAGCTAAACTTTCAACAGTTGAAATATAAGGTTTATTACCTATTAAACTCTCAAATTTGTCAATGAAAGATGGGAATTGTACCGTGTCCCCTTCAAATGTTGGTACTAGCAAAATGGGTAACTGAGCCCTCAATTCTTGTGACTCAGGATTTAGCATGCCACTTAAATTTTGTTGAAGGTTAGCTCTACTTTGATTAAAATCAGAATTAGGTTTATTTGGTGTTAAGTCAGTCAAACGAGACCGTAGTCTCCTTATTTGCTGTTCAATTGAGATTACCTGATCATCATTATCAGCGTAAAGGTCTATCAATTGTTCTTCAGCCATTTCGGATTCAACTAACTCTGAAATACTCTCATCAATGGCTATTATTTCCTTCTTTTTAGTTTCCAATTTAAGAATTACACACTCTAAATCTTCCTTACCTGGTTGTGTAATATTGTTAAAAGTGTTCACGGCCTTTGTAACAGCCCAACTTTGCCCCCCTTTTCTTTTTTAACTTTTTCAATTCCGCACTGTCCATGTTTAAGTCAAAATTGTTTAACTGGGGATCGTAATGAAATAGAGGACAAGAAGAAATTACCAGAGAAGAGAGAGCACAGACAAAACAGTCAAGTTTAAATTTGGTTTAATCCCCCCAAGTACTTATGTGTCACTCAGGTCTAAGCTTATAAGAGAATGAGACTCCTTAAATGTAAATGTTTCCTAGTTAGGCCCTAGGTTGTAGACCTAATTAGGCTTGATTAGGTTAGGTTAGGCTTAGGCTAGACCATTTAGCCTAATTCTGCAATTTTTGTTAAGTAAGGTTAAGGTTTGTAAATTCCCCACACACGGACCACCAATGTGAAAAATGCTCTGTATGAATTGGTCCACAATTAACCCACCCCTTATTTCTCCAGTCTAACTATAGAGTAGATCAAGTCTAGCCTAGAGGGGTCAGCCTAGAGATTCCGGAAATGGTCCAGAGCGGGCAGATAAATTGAGGTCCACAGTAGGATTCCTCACCAAACTAGGTTAGGGCAATCTACCTTTACCTTTGTTAAGCTATGAGTTGATGCTGGGTCTTAGGCCACAATGTAGGCCTAAGTTGTCTGACCCAGCTTAATTTAATGAGTCTTCTAAGTTAGAAGTTAGAAGATCTAACTGGGCTAAAAACACAATTAGTCACTTACTGCTAGTTATTAGAGAGTCTCTTTTCTCCTTCTGTATAATTGTCGAGAGCGTACTTGCTGGTGGGGATCTTTTTTTGTCTGTTCTCTCCCTTCTCCAGTTCCGTCCTCTCGCCCCGTTCCTCGTTTTCGTTCTCCTTTTTCTCCTTTCGCGGGGCTTTTTCCACCAGCGTCGTCTTGGTTTTTTCCTCGGTTGGTTGATCGGTAATGTATATCTATTACCGAGCACGCTCTTGTCACACAGTATATAAATACTAGTGTGGAGAATAACTCTGGTGAGCAACCAATTGGTTTCATCCACCCAGTTATTGACATAAAAGGAATTTAATAATTGTTAGATTAACTACCTACCTACTCAGTGAACCATTTTCGTTACCTCCCAACTACCCACTCATCAGTTTTCCATATACTGGGGGCCCCGGGAGATAAAAATTTTGGTGTCATTGTCACCAATTTTTATGTCTGAGTGTAGACTAGCTAACTATTTGACTGTAAATGCCTGTTAATCTGATTAACAGTGCCTATCCTCACCTTCTCATGGAGAAGGTGTAGCATTTAATTAGAAGAGAAAATATACATCCATAGGATGAAACTGTCTATGGTCTTTACCATAAGAAAAGAAAAAGTGAAAGTTAGAAGATAAAATTACAATTCCCCAGCATCTATTTTTTGTTGTAAAAATAGTCGCGCCTTTAATGCTGTTTGTCGCTGAGGTCTTGTGTCTGTCAATGTTGTAGTAGGATGCGTTACCACTCCTACTGTCAAAGGAATAGTTACTGGAAGTTCAGTGTCTCCAGTTGTTACTGTCAGTGGAGAAGGTTCTCCAAAGTCCATTGTTTTGGGTCCAGACTCTAAAGGGTACAAAAGAGAAATGTCTCTTGTTGTGTCACCCGTTGAAGTCCTTAATTTGACCACTCTTGTTACCCCGTCTGCCCCTGGTCTGAGTTCTGAAACTCTAGCCAGAGGCCAGTATTGTCTTGGAGTACTGTCATGTATGAGAACAAGGTCCCCTACCTTAATTGTGTCAGACCAATCCTTCTTAGTCATTTGTTTATGTCTCTCCCTTAGACCCATCAAGTACTCAGTTTTCCACTGTTTAATGAAATGAGCTTTAACTCTAGTTAAATGTTGTAACTTAGTCTGGAGCTCATCATGTCGTTGAGTCCAGTTTGGGTCTTCTGAAGAGTCTATATTGTAGTCCGGCAGGAGACTAACTTGTTCTCCCCGAATCAAATGATTTGGAGTTAATGGTTCCGGGTCATTAATGTTGTCACTCACATAAGTGAGTGGTCTATTGTTGATGATGTTCTCAATCTCAGCCAGGAGAGTGAGCAACTCAAATAAGTGTATCTGTTTTTTACCAATTGCTTTCTTCAAGCAATTCTTTACTGTTTGTATATTCCTCTCCCAGATAGAACCATACCAAGGAGAGGCAACCGGAATATACTTCCACTTTATGTTTGAATTTTGTATATATAATTGTGTGAGTTCATCGCTTAACAAGTCGTGGATGACTTGTTCACCAGCCTTGAAATATGTAGCATTGTCAGTCCAAACTGTCTTGGGTACTGAATGTCGTGCACAGAATCTCTTAAAGACAGCAACAAAAGATTCTGCTGTAAGGTCCTCCACAACATCCAGATAAACAGCTCGTGAGGCAGCACATGTAAACAGTACAATGTACATTTTTTGTTCAGTGTCACCCACCCCTACAGTCAATGCTCCTGTATAGTCAATGCCTACAGTCTCAAAGGGTCTGTTGAGAGTAACTCTCTCCTCTGGCAAAGCAGGAGGATTTGGTTTCCTATAGGGCCTAGCATGAATACGCCTACATGTGACACACTCACTCAGGACTGTTTTAACAGTGATCCTTCCCTTGGGTATCCAATAAGTTTTTCTTAATGTAGTTAGTGTCTGTGGTACCCCCATATGATATACATCATTGTGTGTTTTTCTGATGATTAATGTTGTCAAATAGCTAAATCTAGGTAAAAGGATTGGATGTTTGCTTTTGTATGACAGTTTTGATTTGTCTAATCTCCCTTTACACCTTAGAAGGCCTTCCTCATCTCTGAACAAGTTTAGATCCACAACTACTGATGGTACAGGTTCTTTTGTTTGTTTCCCATTAGTCAAGAATTCTAACTCTTTATTGTACTCTTTTTGTTGTGCATGGCCTATCCAGTATTTGGTTGCAACTTCTGTATAATTATGATTGTTTTTATTTAGCTGTTTGTTAATTGTAGTTAAACAGTTGTGAGCAAACCTCAAACAGTAGGCTGTGACCCTGACAAGTTTACTGAAATCAGAATAACGTTCATAATTAGTGATTGGTTCAACCTTTTCATTTGAAAAGATTAAATTTAATGTCAAGTTAACTTGTTCCACAGGCCATTGGTCTGTATTACAGAGCCACTTAGGTCCCATAAACCAAGTTTTGTTTGACTTCAACAACTTGTAGGATAAACCTCTGGTCAGAAAGTCTGCTGGATTTTGTTTAGTTGGAACATAGTGAAAGTTTACTTGTAGGCTTTCATTAGCTTCAGCTATTTCTTTTAGCCTATTTCTTACAAAGATATTCTTACTATTAATGCTATCATTCCGTATCCAGGCAAGACAAATCTGACTGTCAAGCCAGATGTGGATATCAGTTATGTTCACATCATGGTAAGCATCCTTAAGCAATGAAATGGTTTTAATGGCTAATGCAGCAGCCAATAGTTCCAATTGAGGTATGGTTCGGGTAGGTTTGAGAGGTGCAACTTTCCCTTTTGCATAAATTAGATGACTTTCTGTAGGACTTACAAGATACGCACAGCACCCATAAGCTTGTGTGCTTGCATCAGCAAACACATGAAGTCTCTGGGGCTTATCCCTAAACCCACAGCACCTTTGAATTTTAATGTTCTGCACTTTTGTTAAATCAGCAGCTAACTTCTTCCAAGATTTTTGATTTTCATTTGTTATTGGATCATCCCACCCAACATTTGTCCTCCAAATTTCTTGGAGGAGAATCTTTGATTTTATTGTTGAAGGCAGGAATAGACCCATAGGATCAAAAATTTTGGAAGCCTCTGATAATATTTGTCTTTTAGTATTTGCTTCCTCATCAAGTTTAAAACCTTTAGTACAGATTGAATCATGACTGTTAGAAGTTGCATCCAAATACCAGTTCATACCTAAAGTTTTAACTCTGTCTGATGGCTCAGTAAGACCATTATTATCCTTTAA